>VSMD01062393.1:0-77549 GCA_008750895.1 Mirza zaza | reverse complement strand
CCCCTGTCTTGCAATCCATCTTTCTTCTAAGAAGACCTCGTGTATTCTTTCTGGGCTTGGGATTGTTTGTATTGTCTGCAGGACTATTTGACAGCTCTGACAAGGCTTGGTGAGCTACATTCCGGGCAACTAAGAATGTGCCAAGAATGGTTTCCTCCTTTTTCTTGGAGGATCCAGTGTAGGTCGCCAAGGAAGAAGGAAGATATTAAGTTCACAACAGAGTTCCAATGGGCATTTACTCCAAAAGATACAGCAATGCACAATGTTAGTTGTTTATTTTATATATTTATTGGGGTAGATATAAAATTCATGCAGTGAGGTGTGCACACAAATTTCAAGCATAATGAATTTTTACATATGTACATACCTGTGTAGCCATTGCCCAGACTAAGATATAGAACATTTTCAACCCCCAAAAGTCTCCTTTATGTCTCTTGTCAGCCAGCCCCTTAAAGGTAACCACTTTACTTACTATCATCACAAATATTTCCTTAAAAGCTAAGTTCTTAAAGCTCATCAAATCAGTTGTTTCTGTGCTCATAACAACAAGTAAAATGTTGTAATGGTTATTTCTCATTCACAATAAATTTACTTTTCAAGTCTTATAATAAGCACTATTTAAGTAATAAATTATCTGCTTACTCCCAGGTAAATTGAAATTAAGAACTACACATGGCCTGTCCCTAATTTCAAGGGTTGATTTTTTAATCCTGTAAGGGAATGAAGCCTTTGGAGCCAGCTGGGCTTCCGAATTTAGAAACTTTTGCATTTGGGAAAACTTATAAGGAGCATATACTGTATGTTATATGATAATATATGGGGCAGAGCCTCATAAACACATTCACATTTCTGAAGAGGAATAAATATTTACATTGAGGGAGGAAAAGACTATAGATAGCCTTGTGACAAATTCTCACTTGTCACCAAATAAGTTTTGGCACCACCAAAATTAAAAAAAAAATTTTGGATTTTGGAATTATGGATAATAGTTTGTGGACCTGCAGTAAATAATATATTATTGAAGGAACTTAAGGAACTTTTCTTCTTAAGTAAAGGCCCACTCTAATGTCACGGTCTCCATAAAGTTTTCTGAGGTAATTCGATTTTAAGAAGTGATACTTCTTTTGAGATATTACAGCACTTTGAGCTTATTCTTCACGTAGTACCTTTAAAAAAAAAGCCTTTAGTAAAGAAATGTTCAATTAAACAAAAAAGCAAAAAATGTAGTATAATAAACCCCTATATAGACATCATCCCATCATAACAATCTTATTTCAAACTTCATGGTTGTATTACTTCACCCATAAATATTTGATAACACACTGCTTTTTATTATACTTATATGAGTAAATGCTTTGTTTCCATATTACAATGTAGAATCCTTGAGGGCAAATGTATCTTTTTCATTCCTACTTCCCAATTAGCTATTCTCAGCAGGAAATTTGATACAGAAAAATAAATTATGCCCTGAGGATTGCTTGATCATGCTTGGCATCAGATAGTGGTTTTTAAACTTGAGTGTATATCCAAATCACTGGGAGAGCTTGTTAAGCAGCAAATTGTTGGCTAGGCATGATGGCTCACACCTATAATCTCAGTACTTTGGAAGGCTGAGGTGAAAGGATCACTCGAGTCCAGGTGTTGGAGACCAGCCTGTGCAACAGACCCCATCTCTACAAAAAATAAAAAATTTAGCTGGCCATAATGGGACATGCCAGTAGTCCCAGCTACTCGGGAGGCTGAGGCAGGAGGCTCCTTTGGGCCCAGCAGTTCAAGGCTGCGGGGAGCTATGATTGCACCACTGGACACTAGCCTGGGAGACAGAGCAAGATTCTGTCTTGGATAAAAAAGAAAGTAAGATTGTTGGATCCCAAGTTCAGAGTTCCTTATCCAGTGGGTATAAGGTAGGGCGTGAGATTTTGCATTTCTAACAAGTTCCCTGGTGATGGTAATGATAATTCAATACCACACCGACTCACCTACTCAAATAAAATAGATGCTCTCATCATTTAATTAAGTGTTAATCATATGTGAGTATTTGGGAAGAAGACAGGAAGAAATAATTTTTACAAATCTTCACTTTCACGGTGTTTATAATATACTGTATAAGAAATATATAAAACAAATATATGAGAACGATTAAGAAACAAAAGGTGCTCGAGTCCCACATCAGAACATTCTTATTTTATTGGTATAGGGTAGGCATCCATTTTCTTAGAAGCTCCCTGGTGATTTCCAGTGCATTTTCATACTATTCTACCAGGGTCTTCTGAAGAGCTTAGAATTTGTCCTTGAGTTATGAAGGGGAATTTAATTGACAGCTTACAGTGGGGAGGGCCTTCCCAGGTTGAGGAATGGGGTGACATATGCTCCACATGCTCTTTCAGGTCTTTCCATGATATTGAACTGTACATAAAAATATTTTAAAATAATCAGAGTCTGTATTGCATAGCTTGTATTTTTTTCCTACGTATTAGTGATACCCTTGGACAAATCAACTTCTAAGTCCTCAGTTTTCCCATATGTTAAATGGGGATAATAATTATACCTACCTCCTATTATTTTTAAGACAATTAAATGATTTTGATATACACTAGAGGCCTTAGAGTAATGTTTAGTAAATAAGTGCTCAATGAATGACCATTATTATTTAGTGAATATCATCTATATGCCCAGCAGGAATCCTGAAAGAGAATACTTTGTTTGCATTGTACCTTTTTTAACTTTACAAAACCCTTGCATATTTTTCACCTCATTTCCTTTTTTCTATGCCCTTTTAGATAGGTAGGGGAAAGTTTAATTGTGTCCACTTGACAGGAGAAAAAGGCATCCAGTGCTTTATAAAGAGAGTTTGAGAGAGAGCACTAGAACTCAAGTATTCCAAACTCTCAAAGCGTGCTCTTTCCCTCAATGTAAACAAGCAAACAAACAAAAATCAAAAGCAAAAAATTATTGAAGAATTAAGGCAATAATTTTTTTTATTTGTTCAGGTAATTTGCAAATACCTCCCTTTCACAAACACACCCACCCACCCCCCACAGGAATCAAATCGACCTTTCTTCTATCATTCCCTGATTATCCACAAATGGGATGTGTAATTTATGGGCAACCTACACCAGGCATCCTCAAACTACGGCCCATGGGGCACATGCCACCCACCTAGGACATTTAGGTTGGTGTTTTTGCCGCTGCTGCCTGTTCTGCTTAACAGCCAACTTGTCCGGGGCCCACAGTGCGCACTCTCCAACGGTCTGAGGGACGGTGAACTGGCCCCCTGTTTAAAAAGTTTGAAGAGCCCTGACCTACACTCTCCTTGCAGTTGTATTTCTTGTTTAGCTGTAGTTTTAGTCCAGGATTGTCAGGTTCTATCTCCATTTACTGGAGAGATCCTGCATTTAGGAGAGATTCTTTCATTCTCTCAAGGAAAATCCAGAAAGTGGTTGAGCCATGTTCAGCCTTGGATCCTACCCCCATATTTCTTGGTTTGTGAAAAAAGCTCCTATTTGTATAAATCAACTCTAATAGGGTTTTCTATTGTTTGCAGCTAAAAATCATTTCTAACAGTTACTAATAAAGCGCGCAAAAAATCTTGATCCTGTCATAATATTTTAAATTATATTTCTTTCTTTAGAATACAGCTTGTAATTCCTATTCGGCCTAATTGAAGATATCAGCTCTAAAGTGGTAGTATTCATAATAGTAATAGTAATAATGCTAATACTGCTTTGGTTCTGTGTGCCTGAGAACTACTATATTAGATATCAGACCTTTAAATTCATTTTTAAATAAAATTCCATACCTGAAAAATGTCTACACACATGACTTCTAGAGACATGATTCCCCTTGGCTTTTTAAACAGTAAATGAGACACTTTAGTGGCTCACTATAACTATTACTGAATCAAAATAGCATCACTTAAAGATGAAGTAACTCAATTCAAGCAAGAATGCTGGACAAACAGAAGCTAAAAGGTAAATTCAAATGAGCACAGCATTTTTCAAACCTTAAGATGATCATAGTGATTAAAGTACGTGAACGACTTGGCACACATCTGTTTTCAATCATATAGAAAACTCACCACCAGTTGCAGAGTAATGACCACTTTATTTAACCAGGAGTTACCTCCAGCGTAATTCTTGCCCATAGAAACCAGCAGAAGAAACTTTCAGGAGGTTTTGGGTATTATGTCTCTATTAATGATTACTCATATTTTAAAATTACATTTGTCTTTTTCCTACCATTTCATTATTCAAATCCCCAATGTAATGTATATGTCACCAAGCACCTGTTACATGAAAGGACCATGTTAGGTTGCTATATGAATTTTCCAGTATGCATGTGTGTGCACTGGGGAAGAGGAATCCAGGCTCTTCTATCCTGCTGATACCCCTAGAATATAGGCCTTCATCCTCTTGCTTGTCATCTTACAGCACAATGATGGGCGCCTCGTCTCTAAACATTGCTGGCAAAAAGTAGAATAGAGCAAAAAGAAAAAAAAAGCTAAAGGCACAGACCAGTTGCGTCTGCTCTTTTTTAAAAAGCCTTTTCAGAAGCTCTACCCACCGGCCTTCAAGTGTATGATTCTAACAGGGTCTCCTTAGACCAGCACTGTTTAACTGAAATACAGTCCAAGCCACAAATGGGAGCTACATATGTAATTTTAAATTTTCTGCAACCATATCAATAAGGAAAGAGATGAAATTACTTCTAATAATATACTTCATTTAACCAAAAATATCCAAAATGTTATTTCCACATGTGATTGATACTTTTTATTTATTTTTTATTTTTTTAATTTTTTTTGAGACAGAGTCTCGCTTTGTTGCTCAGGCTAGAGTGAGTGCTGTGGTGTCAGCCTAGCTCACAGCAACCTCAAACTCCTGGGTTCAAGCAATCCTCCTGCCTCAGCCTCCTGAGTGGCTGGGACTACAGGCATGTGCCACCATGCCCGGCTAATTTTTTCTATATATATTAGTTGGCCAATTAATTTCTTTCTATTTATAGTAGAGACGGGTCTCGCTCTTGCTCAGGGTGGTTTTGAACTCCTGACCTCGAGCAATCCACTTGCCTTGGCCTCCCAGAGTGCTAGGATTACAGGCATGAACCACCGCACCTGGCTGATTGATACTTTTTTTTTTTCTTTTTTCTTTTTTTTTGAGACAGAGTCTCACTTTGTTGCCCAGGCTAGAGTGAGTGCTGTGGCGTCAGCCTAGCTCACAGCAACCTCAAACTCCTGAGCTCAAGCAATCCTGCTGCCTCAGCCTCCCAAGTAGCTGGGACTACAGGCATGCGCCACCATGCTCAGCTCATTTTTTCTATATATATTAGTTGGCCAATTAATTTCTTTCTATTTATAGTAGAGACGGGGTCTTGCTCTTGCTCAGGCTGGTTTTGAACTCCTGACCTCGAGCAATCCTCCCGCCTCGGCCTCCCAGAGTGCTAGGATTACAGGCGTGAGCTACCGCACCCGGCCCCGATTGATACTTTTTAAATTGGGATATTTACGTTCCTTTTATGTACTGCCTTCAAATCCAGTGTGTATCTCAATTTAAACTGGACATATTTCAAGTACTCTATAGCCACATGTCACTATATTAAGTAGGAAGCCGGTGATAGTGTGATAGAATAAGAAATATATATTTATTTGGTCTCTGCCCTGGCTCCTGGGCCAGAGCTCCTAAATCCCTTGGAATTTCCTGAGCATCTTTTGTTCTAATAAGGCAACCCTTGGTGGGCTATGGGCTCCTGGATAGCCTCAGGATGGGGCTGGTTGCCAGGGGAACCGACCATGTGACTAGAGGCTTGGAACTTTAAGTCTCCCTCCCTCTCTGCCTGCCCCCGTCCCCACCCCTGGTGAAAGGAGAGAGGCTAGAGGTTGAGTTGATCGCCAGTGTCAGTGAAATAAGCAATCCTGTCTACATAATGAAGCCTCCATAAAACCCCAGAAAAACAGGGTTCGGAGTTGCCAAATGCATGGAGGTGTCTGAGGGTGGCTTGCCCAGAAGAGGGCATGGCAGCTCTGTGTCCCTTCCCACATACCTTGCCCCATGCATCTCTTCCATCTGGTCGTTCATCTGTATTCTTTATAATATCCTTTAAAATAAACTGATAAATGTAAATTAAGTGTTTCCCTGAGTTTTGTGAGCCATCCTAGCACATTAATGGAACCCGAGGAGGAGGTAGCAACAACCTGGGGCTTTTGATTGGCATCTGAAGTACGGTGCAGTGACTGACCCCTCAACTTGTGAGATGTGATGCTATCTCCCAGCAGGCAGTACCAGAATTGAGTTAAATTATAGGACACCCAGTTTGTCTCAGCTGAAGAATTGGTTGTTGATGGGGAGAACCCCATACACGTTTTGGTGACCAGAAGTCAAGTATTGTATTCTATGGTGACTGTGTGCGTAGAAGCAGAAACACTTTTTTTTTGTAAATTGGAAAGAAAGCCTTTGACCAATCACTGGAAACAGCTAAGAAGAAGGAATCTGTGAATTAGAATAGACCAGCCAAACTGCTTGACATTAGAAGATAATTACATTTAATAAGAAATGAATTAGACTCAAGCATGGTAAGTACCATCCATGATAGCTCAACTTTTCAACCTGGGATTGTTCTAATGTAGGGCAAAATGCCTTTTTTAACACAAAAAACCCACTTAATTAATTAATTAATTAATTAGAGACAGAGTCTTGCTCTGTTGCCTTATCATAGCTCACTGCAACCTCAAACTCCTGGGCTCAAGCTATTCTCCTGCCTCAACATCTAAGTAGCTGGGACTACAGGCTCAGGTGGCCAGGCTAATGTTTCTATTTTTAGTAGAGACTGTTCTCACTATTGCTCAAGCTGGTCCAGAACTCCTGACCTCAAGCAATCCTCCTGCCTTGGCCCCCCAGAGTCCTAGGATTACATGTGTGAGCCACCTCGCCCAGCCTAAAAATGTTATTTTTAATAAACAATTGCATACATTCATGGGTTACAATGTGATGTTTTGATACACATATACACTATGGAATGATTAAATTAGGATAATTAACATATCCATCAGCACACATGCTTATCATTTCTTTTTGGTGAGAACATTTAAAATCCATCCTTAGCAATTTTGAAATGTACCCTTTGACCAACATTTCCTCTTTCTCTGTCCACTTCCCAACACTACACAAAGTGTTTTTCAAAGACAAAAGAATTTCACATCTACTAATGAAGCATTCTTAAAGACACTTGTAATTTTTGAAGCTTCCTTCATTCAACTTGCTGCATCTTGAACATTTCTGGCAAGCAGGGTTATTTTAGGTCATGCTTATTTATAACCTCTCTTTTACTGGTGGTTCCTACAGCAGCCACACCTATAGTTTGTCATCTAACTACAGTGTTCCCTCACACGTCACACCCTGTAATGTTCAGAGGGGGATGGGTGCACCACTTTTTACACAATTGTCAAAAGTTTAGGTCTATCCTACATTTCCACCACTTTTTATTTTACCTGCTTTTCTTTTTTATCTTTTACATCTTTATTTTTAAAATTATCATTTCCATACCTTACTTTAAGAGTACAAAAGCTTGATAACAGTAAAGAATTTTTGGTGGTAACATTTTCTGAAGTAAGAGTGAAGAAATATCCTCCAATATCACAACTGTGGGTGGGCACAGATGTACAAAGGAATGGTCCTCACTGCCTTCAAGGACAAAACAATTTAGTGTTTCAGTGTTTTTGTGAGAGAACACTGAGTATTTATAGCAAGCGTGACGGCTGAGGTGATTAGTAGATTCCCTGCGGGCCAATAACTGTGCCAGCAACCGTGGAGAGTGGCAAAGAATTTTGCAGAAGAGCGAGTCCTACACACACAAACATAAAGCTCAGAAACATAAAGCGTCCTTAAAATGCGGGAGCCTAGTACTTCCTGGGTCCTCCCTCTCCGTACTTTTCATTCTCAGGCACTACATCTAGCCCTTAAGTCTGCCCTCCACCCTCTGCCTCTCCCCCCGCCCGCGCGGACTAGGAGACTGGTACCCGCCGGCGCCCCCGTCCGCGCCTGCGCAGAGCCCCTTCTCGCGCGAACGCGCGGCCACAATCCCGATACCCCCGCGGGCCCCGGGAGTGTTGGGGGCGTGAGGTCCGCAGTCAACTGGCCCCAGCTTCTTTCTTGGGGCGGCGTATCTCCGAGGTCCTCCACCTCTGCCCAGTCCTTCTCACAGCCTTGGAATCGCGTCCAGGCGGACGCGCGCCCGGCCTCAGAACAGCAACCTCGAGGAAGCGGACGGAGGAAGGCGCCGGGGCTGTAACCCGAGCTCCCCGGCCGCCCAGGCTCCGGGCGGGGCCCCGCCCCCAGCCGGCTTCCTGCCTCCCATTGGCTCGCGCGCCTGTCCGTCTCCGCTCATGGGCCGCGCCGCCTCTGCTCGCGGCTGGATCCCCTCA
The DNA here is from genome assembly GCA_008750895.1 of Mirza zaza. Classification (NCBI taxonomy): domain Eukaryota; kingdom Metazoa; phylum Chordata; class Mammalia; order Primates; family Cheirogaleidae; genus Mirza; species Mirza zaza. The sequence continues at coordinate 69,133 of VSMD01062393.1, read as the reverse complement.
CTACGCCGCTTTCCTGGCTACCTTGGCGCGAGTCGGGCCGCCCACGCCGAGGCAAGCCTGAGCTGGCGCCGGCTCGGGCAAGCTCGGAGCAGGGGAGGACCGGGTGGCGCGGCTGCTGAGCATCGCCTGGGCGCGCGGCAGGGCGCGGCCTCCTCGCCGGCAGCACCACCTGTCGCGGGGCGAGACGTCCGGTAAGACTGGGCGCGGCGCGCGGTCGGGGCGCCCTGGCTGGCGGGGCCCGGGCCGGGGAGCGGGGAGCGGGGAGCGGGGCGGGCGCCGGCCTCCTCCCGCCGAGCCCGGCCGCGGGCCTCTACGCGTGTGGCCCGCAGTGGCCTCCGCCTGGCGGATGGTTGCTGGGTGAAGGGAAGGAGCCCGCGGAGGACCAGGGACCGGTTCGGTCGCGGCGACCCCGGGTTCTGCGCTCGCTGGAGCCGGGCACACCCCCTGCCGCGCGGGAGTGAGGCCCTGTGGCCTCCACACGCGAGCATCTTCTTTCTCTTTCCTCCTGCGCCCGTTAGAGACCAGTTTTTGTGGTTCGAAACCCCTTTGGCAAGTAAATCTCCTTTTCACCCGGGATGAGTTAGTGACAGGAATTAGGCTGTGTGCGTGTGTGTCTCTTCCTCATTTTAAAAGAGAGTCATTGAAGGCTAGAAAGTTCTAAGAGTGGAACAGGTCAGTCCGTTCGTATGAATGGCATCTGTGCAGGAGGATTGGCAGGTGTTCCTTGGACGCTCGCGATATCCAACTCCGCAAGCGTGTTACCCGTGTGGACCCAGACTTCCTTTTTTGGTTCCGATGATAATTCTAGAAAATTTATGTTGCTTGTAGTGAGAAGCGTGATCAAAATAACAAACCTCAACCAGAGTGCTTCCTTACAAAACATTTAATCATACCTGTGGATTTGCCTTCCTGATAGATGTGTCACTCAAAGCAAAACAGTTAATAACATTGTTCTGTTAGTATTGCAGTTGATGATGATGATATAATAACAGAAGCACGAATTTATTGTTAGTGATGAACTAGGCGCTGTTCTCTACATGGATTATCTCTAAATAACCCTTTGAGGTTGTTACTGTTACTACCTCCAGTTTACAAAGGAGGAAACTAAGACGTAGGACGGTTAACTAACTCGCCCTTGACTGCAGTTTTTAGGTGAAAGCCTAGATTTAAACTCAGTCTCACTTTTCAGCTCCACCCCCCCCCTCCTTAACTTGTATGCTCCTTAAACATTGCTCAGTTTAAACTGTTTGCGATGTTGTATTGGTAAATTTTGAGTTTCAGTTTCAAAATGGTCTGTAAGTTAGATAAGAAACAGTCGTTTTCCAAGAATAAATAAATATATGTATCTTTTGTGTTAACTGCTCTGATTGTCTATTGCTTTCTAGCCCTTTGCAGAAATACAGGAAAAAACAGTTTAACTCCCTCTTATAATATTGGACCTCTAGATAATCAACTCTGATTTGTAACCTTTGCCTGACTCTTTTATGGTATTTATAAAGACTTGGAAGTTAGGCATAGAGTTCAGAAATGCTGATATAATTTGTATCATGCATTTATAGGAAATGTTGAGGTCTGCTTTTGTAGAAGTTCTTCATTCTCTTGAGAATAACATACTCCTGCTTAATAGCTGTTCCCGAGAAGAACTGCTTTTACACCCTTAGAAAGTATTTATGTATGGTTTTGTCCTTTAATATTTTATGAGAACACATAAAAAATTGATAAAGAAAAAACCCATTTACCATTTGTGGATTTCTTTTGTAAATTAAAAACTCCTATGCTGACCTGCATAATTTATGTATTGTTAAACTAAAATTATAATTTATTTTGGTGAATTTCAGACAAACTAGCCATATTTTAACATGCAAATAACACTGAAACCCATATTCATTTATTGAGGATTAATGTTAGAGAACAAAATTAACACTAAATAAAAATTACATTTGATTGTGTAAAGAAGTAACTATTAGAAGTTAACTATTTTATTTGAAAGTCCCTTTTGATTTTATGGCTGCATATTATATCTTTGATCAATAGGTACAATTTCAAAAGTAATGAAAAATATATTGATTCTATAGATACTATTTAGGATAACACTTGATGTGGTCTGGATCTATATGCCATCCAAATTCTCATTCTTGACCTGGAGACATAATTTGAAATATTTTAAATAAATCATGATTATCCTCTTAATGTGGATTTCACCATTAGAAGATGTTGATGCAGAAACTAGCAGGCATTTAGAAGGCCTCTTCTGACCTTAGTCTGTTACTACTAATAATAGTAATACTTATGATAACTAAAGTTTTTAAAGCACCTGGAGGGCACTGTGGTAAGCATCTTAAATGGATTATCTAATTTGAATCTTAAAACAACCTTATTTAGTAGGTCTTGCTGTTTATCAGCCCCATCTGTATGATGAGAAGACTGCAACTCAGGTTGTAACTTAGGATCACAGAGCTAGCAATGGACAAAACTAGAATTCGATTCCATGCAGTTTGACTCCAGAGCTTGCCCTTTGATCACTCTGCTAGACTACCTGGGTATGGGTTTTATTAAGCAAACCTTCAAGTCAAGTAATCATGCTCTTTATAATGGTGATGATGATAAAGCTCTAAGGACTTGATACTATGTATGTATACATTATCATAATTACACAAAATTCTGCAAAAGAGACTTTCCCCTCTCCCATTTTACTGATGAGAACAATGAGACGTCTAAGTCAGTGGTTCCCAGACTTTTGGACTTCATGGACAAGTAAAAAAAAGTGTGTGTGTAGGGGTGCAATTGGGACCAGACATCAAATCACCTACTTTTAATTTTGCTAAAGTTAAGGACTATCTTAAAAACTATTACAAATTTTAAAAGTAATCAAAAGATTATATTGATTATATTGGCATGGTGGCTTACACTTGTAATCCTAGTACTTTGGGAGGCAAAGGTGGGAGGTTTGCTTGAGGCCAGGTGTTTGAGACCAGCCTGAGCAAGAGAGAGACTCCATCTGTATAAAACAGAAAAATTAGCTGGGTGTAGTGACACCCACCAGGAGTCTCAGTCACTTGGAAGGCTGAGGCAGGAGGATCGCTTGAGCTGGAGAGTTTGAGGTTGCGGTGAACTATGATGACATCACTGCACTGTAGCCTGGGCAACAGAGTGAGACCCTGTCTCAGTGGAAAAACCAACCAACCAACAAAACATGGCTGAAATCTACTGTCCCTATTCTTTCCTAAAAAAAAGGAAAAGAAAAACAAAGGACATTCTTACCACTATAAAGGTAGGAAGGTGGTCATTACAACATAAAAACAAAGAGAATATAAGTTAAGTATTATGAAAAACTGTATGACATTGTCCTAGTTTTGGTCAGAGACCAGTAAAAAAACATGTCCTTGACTAACACCTATTCATAGACCATTTGGGAATGCCTGGATTACACAACTGATTCTAAACTAGTAATTATCTGAGTCCAGATTCAGGCTCAAGTCTGTCTGACTGCAAAGTGTGTGTGTGTATGAGCACACATGTGTACTGTGTACATACCAAGTCATGACCTCTTTCTAGGGAAAAGTCTCTAGAGTTTTGGACTCTAGTATAAACAGTCTTTCTCAGCTGTTAACAGTCTCCTTTCTGGCCCAGAGTAGGGGGTGGGGGTGGGGGGAGAGTAGTCTTCAGCCGCCAACCAGTTTAGTCCCAATCCAAATTGTAAACACCATCCAGAGACTGAATTCCACTGCCTTGTAGTTCAAGAACCCCTCCTTTTACCAGTGCTTACTTATGGAAAGGGCAAGGCAGTGTGAATGACAGTGGCCGTACCCTGGGGAGAAACCACAGGCTTATTCCAGGATCCAAGAAACTCTCCAGTAAGTAGCTTGATTTTATGTATTTATCCAAAATTAGAATCCCCACCACCTTTTTTTGCTGTTTTTACTTCACTCATAGTTATTCTATCATATCGATAAAAAGAGTTAGGTGTGTTTTCCCCTATTTTGTCTTGTCTCTAGCCCATATTAAACCCACCTATCTGTTTCTTTAAGTGTCCTAAGTTGTAATTTTAGCAAAGATTAGTTTTTTCCTTAAGTTGTTTTTTTAGTTATGCCTACTAAAAACTCTACTGAGATTACTTTTATGTTTTATTCTACTCTACCACTTAGTAATAAAGTTCTCTAATAATTTGATTGGTATAACACTTCATCGTTAATAATACTTTTTGCATATATTCTCTCATTTGATCATCACAGTTATCTATGAGGCAGATTTGACAGGGGTGCTATCTTTATTATACAGACCTAATTCATTATTTGATAGGCGTTAACTACTGGTTGTAAAATGTATTTTTATTAGATTGTCTTTGATTCAGATTAAATATATTTCATACTATTTTAGATTTGTCTATCTCACCAATACATTGCAATACTGATCTAATCTTTTGGTATCAAAGTTTTAATTGTGCCAAATAGTGCTGTCTCTCCTGGGGGAGCCACACAAACACAATGAATTCTTCTTTCAAAACTTTTTCATGTGATCCTAGCACTCTAGCAGGCTGATTGTTTGAACTCAGGAGTTCCAGATCAGCCTGAATAAGAGTGAGACCCCATCTCTACTAAAAATAGAAGTTAGCTGGACATCTAAAAATATATATAGAAAAAATTAGCCGGGCATGCTGGTAGTCCCAGCTACTCTGGAGGCTGAGCCAGGAGGATCGCTTGAGCCTGGGAGTTTGAGGTTGCTGTGAACTAGACTGACACTACGGCACTCTAGCCTGGGCAACAGAGCGAGACTCTGTCTCAAAAAAAAAACAAAAAACCTTTTTTGTAATGACATAGTTACATTTTAAGAATTTTTCTCCACTCACCTGAGTGTCAGCCATCCTTGTTTCTTAATACTTTGTTGCCATGTTGTGGGAGGGATTGGAGAAAGCTACTCGGTATATGTTATTCCACCACTGTATTGTTATAATTTATATTAGTAATATGGTACTGTTTGCCTAATTATTAAAACTGTAGAAAGTTGGTGGACACAAAATCATGACTTTTAGAATCAACTGCTAGTGCTTTCTACAGTACATTAATAAATGGAAATAAAGTGACATGGGCTTTTTATGCAACAAAGCCTTTGAAAGATATGTGAAAGATGGTCGGGTGCCGTGGCTTACACCTGTAATCCTAGCACTCTGGGAGGCCGAGGCAGGTAGATCGTTTGAGGTCAAGAGTTTGAGACCAGCCTGAGCAAGAGCGAGACCCCGTCTCTACTAAAAAATACAAAGAAATTAGCCAGACAACTAAAAAAAAATACACACACACACACACATTAGCTGGGCATGGTGGTGCATGCCAATAGTCCCAGCTACTCGGGAGGCTGAGGCAGGAGGATTGTCTGAGCCCAGGAGTGTGAGGTTGCTGTGAACTAGGCTAATGAGCATGGCACTCTAGCCTGGGCAACAGAGTGAGACTCTTATCTCAAAAAAAAAAAAAAAAAAGATGTGTGAAAGTCACATTTGAGTAATGTGAAATTTAAAGGTGGACAGAAGGAACTTCTTTCAGACCACTGAAGCAAGGAGCCCAGTGAGGAATTCTCTTTTAAAGCAAATTGCTTTCCCTAAAAAATAAATTTGGTGGAGTTTGCTCAAAGCAGGCTCTACCCCGAGTTCTTCTTCTAGATTGTATGATATATAATCAATAGATACCTAATTATTAGTAGGTTGAGATAGTGAAGATAATTCATAAGCACACACTTTTTTTAATGCAAATAAACTTGGGAAGCTTAGATAGGTGTATGTCTATTTTTTAATTTAAAATCAAGAAAGATCTTTTTCTTGATTTTTGCCCATGTTCATAATTAAAAAAGAATCACACAGGACAGAGTCAGGACTTTATAACTTACTGTGATAGAACATTAAGAGTATTGCATGGTGGTGATTCAATAAATTCTGTTGAATGCTTTTGAAGGTTGACTTAAAGAAAATCAAATCTGATGGTGTAAGTTTTTTAGGGGCTAAAAAGACAGGGATGGCTGTAGAGTTAAGTAGGAGTATGAGAGCAGTACTAACTTTAGGCCTCATTCTGGCCTTAGTGTGCGCTATGTGCTCAATGGATTACTAAGTGATTAAAACATAGCTATAAAGTGAAGAATAAACCAGCTTCCAGTTCAGAATGATTGATTGGTCACATGTTGAAATCTCCTGCCCTGAAAACACAGAAATGGTAAGTAGAATTGAAACAAACACACACAGAGCCAAGTTTGAAAGGGAGAAAGGGAAATTTCTATATGCAGGAATGAGGAATGAACCTATAGCAGTGAGCCGACATGGAAGACAAATGTTCCATGGGTAGAGTGGGAAAAAAATAATACATAAATACTAATCACTTTTATTTTTTAAAAAATGAGCTTATAGACAAAAATTATATCATGAAAGAGACTAAAAATTTATATCTAGGCACTAAAAACATTAGAATAATCTGAAAGAATCTTGAAAAGGTCTTTAGGTATTTAATGAAGCCAGAATTTTAAATTGTGTAATAGGAACTGGTGACTATAATGCAGAAATGTAGACATGAAATAATTCTAGTGGAAAAACAGAGTATCAGATAACTAGGCTGGGCACAGTAGCTAACACCTCTCATCCTAGCACTTTGGGAGGCCAAGATGGGAGGATCACTTGAGGCCAGAAGTTTGAGACCAGCCTGGACAACACAGTGAGACCCTGTGTTTACAAAGAATAGAAAAATTAGCTGGGCGTAGTGGCATGTCCTTGTAGTCCCAGCTACTTAGGAGGCTAAGGAAGGGAGATTGCTTGAGCTCAGGAGTTTGACGTTACCTTGAGACCCTGCCTCCAAAAAAAACAGAGAAATAGATAACTAAAGAGTTGTGAAAATTTGGACAGTGGAGAAATTGCTTACTTTCTGGCTGTTATCTATATCTTTTATAATAGCCTTTACAATAAACCAACTTTTTAGAATAAGCATTAGGAAAAGCAGTTTACTATGGACAATAAGACTTAAAGCGGTCATGGTTAAAGACCTGATAAGAATTCATGATAATATGTAATGGTCAAGGAAATTGGTTATATCTGTGACATTCAACAATGTAGTATTGGAATTATGACTGATAATGTATACTAAGCCATCAGATTTCTAGGAATCTCGTACAGTTTTGGAACACATATTAACACATTCATACAAATACAACTCCAAAAAGGGTTAAACATTATTTCTTCTTTGACTATGCTTCCTATATAATTGATCATTCCTAGTAAGCCTAATATGTTTCTCATGGTCTTCCAAGGGCCCTTTTGAAATATCCAGAAGTTAGTTTGAGGTCAGAAAGAGTTAGAATGTGAAATTTGATTTTGGGAAGCTTGTCAGATATGTCAAAGGTTTAAAACACTTTATCAAAAATAGGATCACAGGTCCACTGTGAAATAATATTCATTTAGCCAAAGTGATAATTAAAAGATCTCAAAAAGTAAAAATCTTTACTCTTTGATAGAGAGGAGACTCAGTTTTTCAATCAATCAAAAGACCTAATAGAGACTGCCTGAGGCAAACAGAATCTTTCTTTATCCTCTTTTTTTTTGTAGTTTTCTTAAAAGATGAACCAACCAAAGTCTTTTTTCTATTTCTTATTAATACTGCATGAAAATCTTGTTCAAAAGAGAAAAACAAATTCAGTGTACTATTACTAAAGCTAATTTTAATGCAACTTTATAAACAAATTCATCCATTCTCAATCAACTTTGACCACACAAGATTTCCATGAAGCTTTTATGACTGCTTACAAATTTTTTTCTTTCCCCAGCTTTTTATATCTGGTAAGTTGTATCTATGTCATTTTCCCCTTCACTTTGAACAACCTTTAAATACGCTCTAAACTAGACAAAACTCCTTTTCTTTAACAAAAACTACATCTTTATGTCTTTCTTATAACCTTCCTCACCAAAAACACATCCTACTTTTCTTATACACTTTTTTTTTTTTTTTTTTTGAGACAGAGTCTCACTTTGTTGCCCAGGCTAGAGTGAGTGCCATGGCATCAGCCCAGCTCACAGCAACCTCAAACTCCTGGGCTCAAGCAATTCTTCTGCCTCAGCTTCCCGGGTAGCTGGGACTACAGGCATGCACCACCATGCCCAGCTAATTTTTTCTATATATACTAGTTGGCCAATTAATTTCTTTCTATTTATAGTAGAGACAGGGGTCTCGCTCTTGCTCAGGCTGGTTTCGAACTCCTGACCTCGAGCAATCCACCCGCCTCGGCCTCCCAGAGTGCTAGGATTACAGGTGTGAGCCACCCCGCCCAGCCTCTTATACACTTTGTATACAGAATTGTTTCCTTTGTATCTACTTGTTTTAATTTACATATGTTACCGTTTTCACTCTTAAAAAGCCTAGAAGTAAATGACTTAATTGTTATGTACTAGGTGCGGAGCCCAGGACAGAGGACAGAGCTGCAAAGATGATGCTTAGAGGACCCCTCCCAGCGTGGCAAGGAGGCACAGCTGGACCAGGCAGGATGGGGCTGTATTGGGCTTGGCACTGCTCTGCAGCTAGTGGCCCAGGCATTGTGGACACACATAGGTCCCCAGGCCTCCTTATGGCCACCTGTCTAGACCATAGAATCTGAAAGCTCAAAACTAAAGACGTAAGCTCACAGACAAATCAAGCAAGTATCAAAAATATCACAGAAGAAATAGTTTTATGACCTTAAAACATCTGACAAAGATAGTATAAATTTGACCAGTGGACCCAGGCAAAAATGTCTAAATTATATTTAATATGGACAATTCTAAAGATATATCTTTTATTTTACGAACAATTTTAAAACTAGAGAGAGAATTTAAACTTTTTGAAGAAAGAGTTTGCAGAGAAGACACAGGGGAAGATTAAAAATGGATGACAATGGGGCCGGGCGCGGTGGCTCACGCCTGTAATCCTAGCACTCTGGGAGGCTGAGGTAGGCGGATTGTTCGAGGTCAGAAGTTCGAAACCAGCCTGAGCAAGAGCGAGACCCCCGTCTCTACTATAAATAGAAAGACATTAACTGGCCAACTAATATATATAAAAAAAATTAGCCGGGCATGGTGGCACATGCCTGTAGTCCCAGTTACTTCGGAGGCTGAGGCAGTAGGATTGCTTGAGCCCAGGAGTTTGAGGTTGCTGTGAGCTAGGCTGACGCCATGGCACTCACTCTAGCCTGGGCAACAAAGCGAGACTCTGTCTCAAAAAAAAAAAAAAAAAAAAAAAAAGATGACATTGTAACAATCATAGGCGTTTACTGCAGTATTATACTGATAAGTCTAGGAAAAATCTTCAGTGGATTACTGAGCTCAAGGCAGGGTTCATTAATGGATAGAACCCAAATTCACCACTTTTGGCTCTTCATGAAGAAGACAGAGGACCCAGTAAAAGGATTCAGCAGCGTATTAGCTGTGTTCCTTAAGGAGTCTTTAGAAGTCTGTCTTAGATCCCTTTATGTAATAACCAGAACTGATGTTTTCTCTCAGTAACATTTCATAACTGACCACCAAATGGAAGAGACAGAAGCTAGATGCAAGATTGGAGGTGGCAGGAGAGCTAGAGGCAGATGGAAGAATGTATTGTAGAGGAGCCAGTCTGAGGAGATCTTAAGCTTCCTGAAAAGGCCAATGAAATTTTCCATTCTTCTCGGCACAAATCATGCCAACAAGAAAGAAAGCGAACAAAGGGACAAAATATGTAATTTTAAAAACGGAGATTCAGTAGACTGAAAAGAATTCCCAGGGGAGAAACAGAATCTAAAAGAGAAATAACAGGCCTTTTTTACAGCCCAAATACTAGCTTTTAATTAAACCAACTTTTGACTGTTGCGCTCTTTAAAAACAAACAAACAAAATCTTTTCAAATCTCTTATCAGATTTAGCTAGGACAAGCAACCAATATTCCTGGATTTTGACCTTTTTTCCCCTTTCTTTAAACCAAAGGTACCTACCAGGTGACTCAGAACCACAACCAATAGGCCTGTAGCATGAGGCCTCTCCAAAGAGGTGCAAAGAAGCAGATACAGAACCACCTCCAAAGATAGCTAAAGGGAAAAACGAAACTTAAAATATCCCCCTGAGAGCTGGCAACAGTCAGTACACTTGACACAAATGGGATCCCTTTGTGTTCAGCCATACTGGTTTTCCTTATGGGGGTCCCCAGTCTTTCAGTTGCCTGCCTGACATGCAAACTCAGTAACTTGTGTGCCTCTGACAGGCAGCAAGCCAAGCTCTCTTGGAAAGGTCTCAAATCTGTGTGTGAATTTGAGGTTTTATGCTATTGATAACATATTCAGAAATCATTTTTGAAGAATACATTGATGAAGATTTTATATTGCTGGCTTTTCCTCTTAGTCATCATTTTTATGTTCTTTCCATTTTCTACCTTGTCAGTGTTTCTTTAAGGCTCACAATTCTTAAATTTTTTTTCTTGGAACCATGAACAAAACCATCCCTACTGTCTTGGCCTGGCTGTCTGTACAATGCTTTTTCCCTTTTTTGACAAAGAGCAGGAAACCTTTCAAATAATTCACACATTCTTTTCATCTCTTCCCTTCATGTGTTGAGTATTCAAAGCTTAATTGCATGCATGACTATTTAATGTGAGTGAAACATTCTTAGCAGTATTGAAAGACTCCCAACACTGCATCACATTTAATATCAGGATGACCATTCACAGCCAGGTGCGTTGGTGAGACTCTAAGTCTCATACAAATGGTCTTGGAACAGTAAATCACACTTCACTTCAGAGGCTGGTGGAAGAAAGTGGTAGGAGAGGCAGAAAACAACATAGTTAACTTGCAAACTGGAGTGTTCCAGTGTCCAGGACTAAGTGATCAGCAACACTTTTAAAACATCCCTTGTTTGAGGTCCTTACCTTTGGATTCAGATATCTGTAGAACTAATCCAGAAGTAGTACTGATACCACTCAAACATACGTACGTACGTGTGTGTGTGTGTGTGTGTGTGTGTGTGTGTGTGTGTGTATACACAACACAGGCAGGAGATTTTACTTCCTGCCTTTGAGTTCACAGGAATTTGTAGACTTTATAGTAGGGGTTGGCAAAAAGCTTTCCTGCAAAAGACCAGATAGTAAATATTTTAGGCTTTGTGAGTCACATGAATTTCTGTCACATATTGTTTTGGGGGTTTTGTTTTGTTTTATAACCTTACAAAAATGTAAAGAACTTTCTTAGCTCAAGAACCTTCCAAAACCAGGCCACAGCCTGTTGCTTTTTAGAAAGCAAGCCTAGCTTTGAGTGCCAGACTATACTACCATAAACAATATTGTTTTTTCCATAAAGCAGTACAGTCTTGAGATGCTTGGAAAGCCAGTCACTTGTCTGATGATGAAATTTAAATTGCAGTGGGCATTTTTTTCCCTAAGAAAATCTCCTGGCTTCAGTATCTTAAAAACCTGTTCTGAACATTAGGGAAAAATGAAACTGGGAGAGGGATGTATGGGAGCTCTGCACTATCTTTGCAGCTTTTGTGTGAATCTAAAATTACTGGAAAATAAAAGTTTATTTTAAAAATCTCATTTTTGAAGATAGCACTTATCTTCTGGGATTTTCTTTAGTTGGTCAAGCTAAATTTTTGTTTTGTTTTTATAAACAAATGCAGCCTAACTACTAATCTACTTATTTTTGGCAATGATGTAAACTTTTAAGCTATCTTTTGGTGGCTTTAAAGTTCTACTTACCAGAGGCTGCTCCTCTTTGGTAGGATGTTTGAAAAGTGAAGCCAAAAAATCCTTTTCTTGCAACATCGGCAGATAAATAGCTAAAAGTCACATCTTCCAGCCCTATATTTAATGCCATTTTAGTTTTTACTGAGGTCTTATTCTGCAATTAGATTGCTACTGTAGCATTTGTTAGCATAGTTGATGCTAATGTACTGACTCTTTAGATTTCTGTCTTTTAAAATTTATTTTGGAATAATTTCAAAAGATCATATACATTATACTCCTTTGCCCCTTAATACTTAATTGTGTATATTCAGAATAAGGATATCTTATATATAGTCATCAAATTCAGAAAATATAAAATTATATAATACTTTTATGTAATCTATAGTATATCTTCCAATTCTGTCAATTTTCCCCATAATGTCCTTTATAATATTTTTTCCCCAGTATACCATACATTTCAGGATTAGGTTTTGCATTTAGTTATCATATGTTTAGTCTTCTATAAATTGCAATAGTTCCTTGGTCATTGTTTTTCATGACATCAACATTTTTTAAGAAAACAGGTCACTTATTTTGTAGTATGTATGTATCTCTTGATTCTTGATGTGTCAGTGATGATAGAGATTTCTTGTTTTTGTGGTCATGTTTAAGGTACCACATTTATATAAATTATCTAGGTAAATCCATAAAGTCGGAAAAGAGATTGATGGTTGCTAGGTACTGGTGGTAGAAGGAGAATGTGGAATAATTGCTTAACAAACATGGTGTTTCCTTCTGAGATGATGAAAATACTTTGGAACCAGGTAGAGGTGGTGGTTGTACAACATTAAGAATTTTCTTTATAAAAAGAGAATTTTCTAAATGCCTCTGAATTGTTTGCTTTAAAATGGTTAATTTTATGTTACATGAATGTCACCTCAAAGAAATTGTTAATCCTTATGCAAATGATTTGGATGCCCTTCCATATACAGACCATTGATTTCTCAGCAAATGGAAGTTACATTTGAAAAAACTTACTGCATGATCGTTGCAATCATTTGTAATATTTAAAGAAATGGGAAATTCTGAGTTTTGGTAGAAGAATTGATAAGCAGAAGAATCTGTTATCACTAAATATTTAAGGTTTTATGTATAGTTCATTTAAAAAATTCCCATATGTTTGTGATGAATGCAGAAGTTCTTCATATGTTTTCTAGCCAATTTACATGATTTGTTTATATTAAATAACAGGTTTTCTAAGATAAAAAATTCTAGTTTCTTCACTTATTTATTCACTTATTTATTAATGAATGAATGACAAGGTCTTGCTCTGTCACCCATGCTGGAGTGCAGTGGCGCTTATAGCTCACTGCAGCCTCCAACTCCTGGGCTCAAGCATTCCTCCTGCCTCAGCCTCTGGAATAGCTAGGACTACACGCATGCACCACCACATCCAGCCCTAGTACATTAAATTTAAACATTGAATATAGTACATTAAAATTCTAAGTCTAGATTAAGAATCTGGATAGTTTCCCTTCCTCTTAATGTGTATGCCTCAGGCTTTCCTGTTATTTACTTTCCACCTTCAAGCTAAACTCCCACACTCATCAAATGGAACTTACTTTGCTGTTTACTAGACGTTACCTTGTTTCTTACCATCTTAACTTGTTTCTTTCACAAGTGGGAGATAACGTTTTGCCACGCTTGTGTGCATAGGAGGTCAAATGCTTTGCACAGTATCTGACATACAGTATAGGTGGTACATACAGAGTAGCAGTGGTTATTATCCAAGAATTTAAGTGTGTTGGGAAAAGTAAGTCTTCACATTCACCTTATTGTTACCCTTTTGCAACTGTTACAACTTGAGAAAACATAAATGTATTTTGTAAAAACATTTTGACATGTGCAAAAATAAGCTTTTTTTAAAATCTGCTTTTGAAAACTGATAGTTGATGTACATGCGGTTCTGTTTCTCATCAGTGGTTTATTTGCTTCATTTTTCCCAGGTGAAAAACAAAGATGTTATCCCGGTTAAGAGTAGTTGCCACTCCTTGTACTTTGGCATGTCGTCATTTGCACGTAAAAGAGAAAGGCAAGCCACTTATGTTAAATCCAAGAACAAACAAGGTTAGTAACATTAATATCAAAATATATTTTCTCTCTTCCTGGTAGAGGTTTGATAATTTTTAGACTGATAGAAGTATGACCTTTTTTGTAGCTGTATGCTGAGACTCTTCAGAGCTGTTTGCTTTTTCTACTTATCATGCTTCTCAATGTGGCAAGAATCATGGCTGCTTTATACCTTGTAAAGTTTACCCCTCACAATTTTTATCACCAGAAAAGAATTGACTTTGCTTCCTAATTCTAGCTAGAAGGAACAAAGGTAGGTAGGGAGGGAGGCTGGGGAAAGAGAGAAGAGGAGAGGGGAGAAGGGAGGGGAGAGGAGAGAGAGAAGAAGAGAGAGAGAGAGAAAGAAAGAAAGAAAAATTCCCAGAATAGTGAGTGCTCTGGCCAGAACTTTGGGCCAGATGTGGGATATTTAGATTTACCCAGGTCTAATAAGGTACTTAACCTGAGCCAATCTGCTAGGCTCTTGGAAGGTGGAGTCAAAATTGTAAAACGAGACTTTATTTAAAGTCTACCCCATCACACCTAGCTTTTTGGACACAAACCATTGCACACAAATAATTTTGCCTATTAATTAGACTACTGCTTCAAAAGAGAGAGAGACCTCTAACTCTTTTTATTACCACTCTTAGGATAGAGGTGTTGGACAGTATTGAGATCTAATCATCACTCATCCTTTATCTAAGCTGTGTTCAGTAGGCAAGTCCCTCCCTGTTTTTTAGTTGCAATATTAAATAGTAAGTAAATATAATTCTGGAAAGCGACTTTTAGAGGAAGCTTGCAAGAGGATACATTGAGTTTATTGTAATAAGTGAAATTTACCTTTTTGGGAAAGGTACATTCAGATTAAAAGTGTGACTTATTTAAAAGAACAGTCATCACAAATTTGCCGATCTTATTTATTTCCTGTTATCAGGGAAAATAATTAATTATATACTATGGTAAGTTTTGAGGGGTGTCAGGCCTAGAAGGGGAAATTTGACCATGGGTCACATGGAGCACCACATCTTTATATTTTTGGTATCTGGTACAGAATGAGAATTCAGCAAGCAGTTAGTGAATTAAATGAAGCTTAAGGAAGGATATTTTAATCCTCTCTTGTTTTTGCCTAATGTCCTCAAATCTTGTTTGCTCTTCAAGGTGCAACTTATTTCAAATTCAGTTCTCCTGTAGAGCCTTTTCCTACACCATAGACTAAAGCAATTGCTCCCTTCTCTGAAACTTCATAGCAGTTTTTATCTTCCTGTTTCTTTGACAAGTAATCAATATGTGTTGCTTTATATTTCTTTTTATGTCTTAAGCTATTACTAAAATCATTGATGGTAGTTATATTTTCATGAATTTATATCATCTTAACTATATTTCAGGTTCCTTTTGGGCAGGGACCATTCAGATAACTTCTTTGTATCTTTTATAGTGCTGTGGGTATAATAGACATTTGATGAATATGTTGGTTTATGTTCTTTTTTATCCTTATGAAAATAATTTATTTAATACCTACTCTGGAGACTTAGGGGTTATGAGGAACTTATAAAGCACATTGAGTGGCAAACAAATTTCATGAGGGAGGATAGTCTTAAATGTATTATAGTACTTCGATAAAGAAAATGACATCTAATGCTCTGGAATCTCTAAAATAACATCTAATGCTTTTGAAATCTCTGAGGTTGAGTAACATCTGTATAGTTACATCATTGAAGGGCCATTTCTGGAAATCCCTTAAACATCAGAAAGAGTTTGTTTTTGTTTAAGAAAGAACATAGACTAGTGATTCCAAATTCATGGGTTATGAACTTCTTGGGGACTTAAGAAATGTTAAATCAAGTTTGTGCTTCAAACATTGTAGATTGAATTAATTTTTACATATGTATAAATATTGTTTTTAAGAGTATGTTGCTGCTGTGGTTAATGAATTAGTAATTAAAGGCAGTACTGAATTCTGAATTTTTTAAAATGTATGTCTGTAATCATTGTCCACCTGTTATGTTTATAAAACTTTTTTATTGCAGTAAACATGTGAAATTTACAGTTTTAACCATTTAAAACTTTACAATTCAATGACATTAAGTACATTCAGTTTTGTGCCCTCACCACTATCTACTTCTAGAACTTTTCTTTATCTCAAATGGAAACCTAATACCCATTAAGCAGTTGCTCCCCATTTCGCATTTCCACTGCCCTCCCAGCTTCTGCTTTCTTTTTCTGTAGATTTGTCTATTCAGGTATAAACATGAAATTCCTTATGAAAATTTTAAAAAATTTCTTATACTTTAAAAAGTTGGACATCACATGCTGGATTATAAGCAGGAGTTTAGGTGCTAATTTGAGCTCTGCCATTAACTAGCCATGAAACTCTGGCAAATCATTTAACCTCTCTAGGCATCAGTTTTCTTGTGTAGATAATGTAGGTAATAGCATTTTGAAACATTTAAAGAGCTATACAAGTGTAAGATTGGATTTCTCCTTTTCTCCCCATGCTTATTTGGCTAACTTTTCTAATAATATTCCTACCATTCCAGTATATTGTCTATTTTTATTTTGCCATGATCCTCTTAAAATTATATTTACTTTTAAGATCGTAGTATATAGTTTCACGTACCATTTTACAACTGGAAAAAGTATATTGTAAATTTATCTTCATAATGTTTGATAAGCCTTATATGGCTGTGTATTAATAGTAGATAGATTTGGAATCACAAAAGCTGATGAGAGTCTCACCTTAATCCCTTATGGACTGTGTAATCTTTAGTGTTGATGTATCTTTAGACCCAGCTGTGGACTGAATGTTTGTATCCCTCCAAAATTCATTAGAAATCCTACCCCCAAAGGTGATGGTATTAGGAGGTGGGGGCCTTTTGGGAGGTGATTAATTATGAGGGCTCTGCATGGGAGTAGCGCCCTTATAAAAGAGGCCCCAGTGAAAGCTCCTTTCACTATGAGAAGATGCAATGAGAAGGCTCCTTCTATTAGGAGTAATCTCTAAGCAGACCCTGAAGTGCTGACTGCTTGATCTTAGACTTCTCTTCAAACTGTGAGAAATAAGTGTTGTTTATAAACCAGTTTGTAGCATTTTTGTTATAGCAGCTAGAACAGACTAGCACAGACCCCAATTTCTTAATTTCGATTGCTGTATAGAAAAAAGAAAAACTGTAAATCACCTTTAGATACAGTAAAATACATATTATATAAACGTGAGTTGTTCTTCTGTTCAGATGTTTTATAATTTAGTTAGCCATGACCCTGTTGTTGAATACTGTTTCCAATTTTGACATTTTTAATCATTAGTCAGTAGTCACCTTATCAGTTCTATAAATATTTGGCAATTTCCTAATCCCTGGCAGATTATTCTAACTGCACTAAGATGAAAGGGAGCAGAAGAGGACTCTGTTTGCCCCCTACCACATTTACCAGCATGTTTGAAAGTCAAGTTAAGGAATCTTTATCAATATTAACTTAGGTGGAGAAACAATACGTACTAAAGGAAAATAGCTCAGGAGCCTTCAGGATCAGCTAAAGGAAGTACACCTTTACTATGTAAATTGGGAGGGAGGGTGTTACTGTTGCATAGATGAGAAAAAGGGAGAAATAGCAGAGGAAGATGAGAAAGTAGAAGAGTAGATGAGAAGACATTTGTATCGTTAACAAAGTAATCAAACTACTCTTTTTAAACTGTCATCGTCACAGTCTTGCTTCACTTATTAACACCAGGCTAGCAAATTTGATCAACTGTTAACATAAATACCTATACATAAAATTATGTCTTTGATAATCATTTTATTTTCTACCCTGCATTGTAAATAAAACACTTTTGAGTGTCCCTTAAATCTAAATAGAAGATAGATGGTGAAACCTTGTATAGCCAACTCATTTACCTTTGATAGTAAGGATAGGCAAAGCACTTTTAAATGAACTGCATAGGTCATGTAAACATAAATTTTAGCATTTTCTTTAGCCTTTTACTAGAGTTGGAAAAAGGGAGTAAGAGTGACAGTTTGGGTTTTACCTCTTTTATATATCCCAGCCTTCAATAAAATCTTATAAGCAGAAGCATGAGACATAAAGGATTTAATGATTTGACTTTTCTTCCTTTTTTCTGTATCAATTTATCCCAAAGTTTGTCAACTTTGTTGATCTTTTCAAAAAACCATCTTTTGGTTTCATTGTTTTTTGGATTTTTCCCCAATTGTCTTTTCTCTTCCCTATTTCATTCTAATTTTTATTTCCTTCCTTCTGCTTGCTTCAGGTTAGGTTATCGATTTGAGATCTTTCTGCTTTTTTTAAAATATGGGCATTTACAAATGTAAATGTGCCTCTAATCATTGCTTTCACTGCATTCCGTTAGTTTTGGTATGTTGTGTTTTAATTCATTTCAGAGTATTTTCTAATTTCCCTTGTGATTTCATCATTAACCAATTGGTTATTAGGCAGAGTGTTGTTTACTATCCATATATTTGTGAATTCCCCTAAGTTCCTTATATTACTGGTTTCTAATCTCATTGCATTGCAGTCAGCAATCATACTTTGAATGGTTTAAATTCTTTCAAATTTATTGAAATTTGTTCTATGATTTAATGTATGTTCTGTCCTAGAAAATGTTCCAGGAGCACCTGAGAAGAATGTATAGCCTGCTGTTATTGAGTGGACTATTCTATAAACGTCTGTTAGGTCTAGTTGATTCATACTGTTGTTCAAATCTTCTGTTCCTTATTTATCTTGTCTGGTGTTTCCTCCATTATTGAAAGTGCGGTATTGAAGTCTCCAACTTGTTGAATTGTCTGTCTTCCTTCAATCCTGTTAATTTTGCTTCATGTATTCTGGACTTCTGTCATTAGGGGTGTTATAATTGTTATATCTTTTTAATGGATTCGCCCTTTCATCATTATAAAATGTCCTTCCATAGTAGTAATGTTTGTTTTAAAGTCTGTTTTGGCCGGGCGTGGTAGGTCATGTCTGTAATCCTAGCACTCTTGGAGGTCGAGGTGGGCGGATTGCTCAAGGTCAGGAGTTCGAAACTAGCCTGAGCAAGAATGAGACCCTGTCTCTACTAAAAATAGAAAGAAATTAATTGGCCAACAAAAAAATTAGCCAGGCATGGTGGTGCATGCCTGTAATCCCAGCTACTCAGAGACTGAGGCAGTAGGATTGCTTGAGCCCAGGAGTTGAGGTTGCTGTGAGCTAGGCCGATGCCATGGCACTCTAGCCCCAGCAACAGAGTGAGACTCTGTCTCAAAAAGAAGAAAACAAATAAAGTCTGTTTTGTCTGTTGTTAGTGTAGCCACTCCAACTCTCTTTTGGTTTCTATTTGTATGGTGTATCTTTTCCATTCTTTTACTTTTACCTATTTGTGTCTTTGAATCAAAGTGTGTCTCTTGTAGACAGCCTATAATTAGATCATGTTATTTCATCTGTTCAGCCAATCCCTGAGTTTAATCCATTTACATTAATGTAATGACTGATAAGGTAGGATTTACATCTGCCATTTTGCTGCTTGTTTTCTATGTCTTTGTTTCTCTATTCCTCTGTTACTGCCTTCCTTTATGTTAAATAGATATTTTCTAGTATACCATTTTTATATGTTGTGTTTCCATCAGCAGAGATACATAATTATTGCTTTATACAGTTATCTTTTAAATCAGGAGGGAAAAAGTTGCTGTTTGTATCTTTGTGTATATTTGAGTTACTGTCTAGTGTCTTTCCATTTTAGCCTGTAGGACTCTCTTTGATATTTCTTATGGGGTAGGTCTGTTGGCAACAAATTTTCTCAATATTTGTTTAGCTGGGAATACCTTGATTTCTCCTTTATTTTTGAAGAATAGTTTGTAGGATATAGTGATAGAAACTCTTGGTTGACAGTTTCTTTCTTTTAGCACTTTAAATACTTAGTCATCCCATTGCCTTCTAGCCTCCATGGTTTCTGATAAGAAATTAGCTGTTAATCTTACTGAGGATTCCGTATACATGATAAGTCACTTCTCTCTACTTTCAGATTTCTTTCTTTGTCTTTTGACAGTTTATGATGTGTCTATGTATACATTTATTTGAGTTTATCCTACTTGGAGTTGAGGTTCTTGGATGGGTAGATTAATGTTTCTCATAATATTTGGGAAGTTGGGGGTGTTATTTCTTCAAATATTCTTCTGCCTCTTTCTCTTTTCTCCTGGAACTCTGTTATGCATATGTTGGCACACTCAATGGTGGTGTCTCACAGTTCTCTGAATCTCTGTTCGTACCTCTTCATTTTTCTTTCTGTTTCTTAGACTTGATGATATCAGTTGACCTATTTTTAAGTTCACTGATTCTTTCCTTCACTTGTTTAAATCTGCTAATGGGTCTTTCTAGTGAATTTCTTATGTCATTTAATTTACTTTCAACCCCAGAATTTATATCTGATTCCTTTTTATAATTTCTATATCTTTATTGATATTCTCTCAATTGGTAGAACATCATTCTCATACTTTCTTTAGTTCCTTAAACATGGTGACCTTTAGTTCTTTGAATGTGTTTAAAGTTACTGATTTGAAGTCTTTGTCTAGTAACTACAATGTCTGGGCTTCCTCAAGGACAGTTTCTATTAACTGCCTTTTTTCATGTATGTGAGTCAGACTTTCTTGTTTCCTTGTATATCATGATTTTTTGTAGCAAACTGGACATTTTAAACAATGTGGCAACTCTGGAAATCAGATACTCCTTTGGTTTGTTGTGTTGCTGCTGCTGTTGCTTATTTAGTGACATTTCTGAGCTAATTATGAAATCTGTATTCTTGTTCTGTATGCCTACTGAAGTCTCTGCTTGGTTAGTTTAGTGATCAGCTAATGATTAGACAAGGACTTAAATGTTTAGAACCAGTACATTCCCATTCTTCGTAAGGAACTCTGTGTGCTTGCTAGGGCGTGCCTCCAGTGCTCAGCCAGCCTGTTTCCAGCCACACATCAATCAGCCTTCACTTCCTGCTTGAACAAAGCCTCAAGGTCAGCCAGCAGTGGGAGCTTAGGGCCTTCTCAAGTCTTTCCTGGGCATGTCCACAGGTCATGCTTTGGCCTTCTTGATTCCCAGTACCACCTCAGAGCTTGTCAGAGCTCCTCCCCCAAGCACATCTCATTCCTTAGCCTTTCTTTTTCAGCTTTTTGGTTACCCTATTGTTTGCCTCACTATTGTCAACTGCCTTACCACATAATTGCCTCTGATTGTTTTCAGCAAGCACTTCTGGGGGAAAGATTGATTGCACTGGGTGAGCTCCAAGTTAGGTCAAATAGGGACAGCTTTGCAAGTGCAGTCTTCCAGGGAACCACCAGATAGGTCAAATAATGACATTTCCCTGAGAATGGGGCTTTGGAAGAATCTCTAGTCCCTTTTATCCTCTCCAGTGGTTGTTCCAGGCTGTTGATTTTCACAGTGATTGTGAACTGTTGGTTTTCAAAACTATCATGGAGCTAGAGAGAAGAGCATGATAAAATGTCACGAAGTTTGCTGTTTACTAAAATTCAGCCGTTTTTCTTGAATAAGTGCTCCCCAATAGAAACTACAAGCCTTTGGTTAATTTCCAGTATTCCAAAAATTGATTTTGATCACTTGGCCAGTGTTCTTGTTGCTTTTATGGAGGAAAAAATTTTCCAAAGTCCTTAGTGTCCAGCATTTTCACTGACATTGCTTTAATGCAGTAAATGTAACCGTCAGCAGAATACCAGAAATTGAAAAAGATTTTCTTATGACATAGATTAATTTTTCCTTAGGTATCATTTCTTCCATCCTCCCTCCCCCACCCAGCCTCACTCCTTTCAGAGTAGAGGGATAGCCTCTGCTGTGAGTTGGTTTATGTTCTTTCAAACTGTATTCTGTTGACTTCACTTATAATGTATGCATGCATCTGTGTATAATATGTAGTTTTATGTGGGTTTTTAAAACATGAATGGGTTAACAGTGAGTTGGCTTTGATTTTGGAACTTGCTTTTTTTTCTCCTAACTATATGTCTTAGAGATCTCTCTACTATATGCTTAGAGATATATGTTTAATTATTTCTATGGTATTCATAGTATGGGTATACCATAGAATGCTTAACTATATCATAATTCATGGACTTTTAGTTTTTAATAGCCAAGATGACTAGAAACAATACTATAGCTGATCTCTTTGTATATGCCTCTTTATTTCATGTATGGATATTTCTCTAAGAGGGCTAGGTAGAAGTTGAATTGCTTGATTGAAGAGTATGTGCATTAAAAAATTTAAGAATACTTTAAAATTGTCTTCCAAAAGTTTAACCTAGTTTACATTCCCAACAATGGTATGTGTAAGAGTAACCTTTTTCCCATGTCTGGGCAAAAATAATATTTAATCTTTTTATTTCTCCTCTTTAGGGAATGGCATTTACGTTACAGGAACGACAAATGCTTGGTCTTCAAGGACTTCTACCTCCCAAAATAGAGACACAAGATATTCAAGCCTTACGATTCCACAGAAACTTGAAAAAAATGAGTAGCCCTTTGGAAAAGTAAGAGTTGATTAAATGTTTTGTTTTTTGTTGATACTATTAGGAATATTGGGAGTTTTATGGTTATTATAGCATGAGACATATACAGTCTCTTAATAGTTTGTGTTTTTGTCAGTTAACTATTTTTTATGATGATTGTTTCTTTCATTTTGGTGACTGCTTTACTGTGTTCACTGTTGTAAAATTTAGAAGTAGGTTTTTATGCTTAAACCTAGAATATTTCAGGTTTTAATAGAACATTAGAAGGAAAGGTTACCATCTGATTTACGCCCATTTTATTTGATGTCTATTGATCACCTACTTTATGTGTGACACTATACTAGCCACTGAAGATATCAAGTAGGTAATAGATAGGGTGACACTATACTAGCCACTGAGGATATCAAGTAGGTAATAGATAGGGTGACCGTTTACTATATCATCTAATCCAGGCACTTTGAGGAGTGAAAAAGAGGTGTGAACAAAACTGTCTCTGGCAAACTAGAATGTATGACCAACCCAGTAGTACCCAGCCCTGTCTTGTAGAAGCTTGTCAATAGATGGTTATACTATGCTTGTCATTATACTCTAGACCACAGTGTAAGGTACAATAAGAAAATGGTACAAGCAGGGTATATTCTGGAAGCATGAAGAGGGTACCTAGCCCAACTTGAGGAATTGGATAAAGCTCTCTGGAGGAAGTGGTGCAAGAGCTGAATTTTTTTTTTAAGAGATGAGGTCTCACTATGTTGTCCAGGCTGGAATACAATGCAGTGCAGTGAGTATTCACAGGTCTGATCATAGCACACTGCAGCCTCAAACTCCTGGCTTCAAGTGATCCCCCCACCTCAGCCTTTCCAGTAGCTAGAACTACAGATGCACACAGCTATGCTGGCTGAGCTGAATGTTTTACAGTATGCTGAAGGTGGGAGGCTAATGAGAAAGAAAGACAAGTTATTCTGGGTAAAGGGATCAGTCTGCATACAGGTGAAACATATCCATTGAGTTTTTTAAGTATAGGGGATTATTGTTGACTGGTGAGAGAGATTTCCTTGATGTGATGGGGCAAAATGGAGACTGCAATGGATTGAAAAATGAACGGGACGGAAGGAAATGTAAACCACTTTAAATAAGTTCGGGCAAGAGGGGACAGAAAGACATTAACAGTAAGTAAGTAAAGGAGGACTTGGGTTGAAGTATGTTTTAGACTGGGAGGAAGCTAAACATGCATGAGGCCAGGAGAAAGAATAATTGATAGAGCAAGATCTCTGGAAAAGGCATAGGGTCAAGTGCAGAGGCTGGCCTTGAACAAGAACAAAGAACAGTGCATTCTCTGAAGCAGAAGTAAAGAAGATAAATACAGGTATTAGTAAGAGTAAGTATGGAGGTGTTGGAGCAGAGATAATGAGATTTCATTTAACCTCTTTGATCTTGATTTTCTTTATGACATAAAATATGAAAGTTAAAGCTCAGCTTTAGAAGGGCCAAGGTTGGAAAGGTTGGCGAAGAAGAGTGGTAAGTGTTTTGAGATAAAGCTGCAAGGGCAGGTTAAAGGAATTGAACAGGCCCTGACAGCCTGTCAATATAATCTTGTTTGTATGGGTGCCATTCTCAACAGCAATGTTATTTTTCCACAGAAAAGATGAAATGTAACATTGATTCAGGTTTGCAGTTTGCTGGGCTAGCAAAGATGCTACATTAATTCAGCTAATACTCATTCAGAGCTGTTACATGCTAGGCATTGGTCTAAGTGCTTGAACTCAAAAAAATGAAAAAACCTAGTCCTTCCTTTCAGGGAATTCACAGTCTGGGTGGGCGGTGTAGTGGTAAAGATAGTGTAATGACAGGAAAAGATTTGCTCGGAGCGAGAGATTTGATTATCGAATCCACTAGGGAATGAAAGGAATCCCAAAGGGAGCTAATAGAATGGGAGAAAATGAAGGGATCAAGAAGCTAGAAATCCCTGGAAGGATGATGAAGTGAGGGCATTGTATAGCTATCCAAATGGTAAAGGGTTGTGATCTGAGAGTGGAATAAGGGCATTCACCATTTCTGAGCTGTAATGATCCTAGGCGAATGCTACAGCATCCCTGCGAGGAACACAGAGTGACTAAAATGGAATGAAGGTGAGAGTGATAACATTAAAGAAGTCCACAACTTGCATAACTTCCCTTTGTCACATGCCTGATAGGTCACCTGTTCTCTCCTTAATATCTCTGCTGTCTCCTTCACAAAGCCATCTTATTAGTAACCCCTCAGTTGTTTGCTTACTACCCTACACTGAGGTAGAACCTGCTTCCCATTAATTTCTACCTACTGATACCATTTCTGCCCCTGGTGCCATATAGAAAATATAATTCCTCTTCTAAATGGATCACTTCTCCTTAGTCACCAAATATTTGCAAACGAGTTGTGTGCCATATATTTGGCTAGTTTCTGGAAATATAAAAGTATATGAGGTGATAGTTCCTAGCTCATGGTATTGGCTAGACTGGAGGGAAGCTGGAAAGTCAAGAGGGGAGTGCGGGTTACAGAAGAGGGACTATGGCATCATAGGAAAACAGAAAAGTCTAATGTGTGTGTATGTATGTGGTGGGGGAGAGGAGTGGGCAGAGAAGGGTCTCCAGAGAGCATGCTACCTGAGCTGCATTTGGAGGACATGATTATAGGACCACTGCACATCATCTAGCCTGGGTGACAGAGCAACCCTGTCTCTTAAAACAAACAAATAACAACAACAAAAAACTCATTAGAAGGTTCTTGAGGTAGTCCAGGAGAGAAATGATGGTGGCTTGGACTGGGCAAGGGTAGAGGGAGGAAATGTTTGAAAGATACAGAGTGTACCAGGTAGACTCTGTAGGACTTGGTGATTTATTACATTGGTGTAGGAGAGGATGGGAGAGGAAGCAATCAAGAATGGACTCTGGGTTTCCCGTTTGGTCAGATGGTACAGGAAAAGAAACAAGTTTGGAAAAAAGATAATGAGTCTGTTTGAGACATATTTCATTCAGGATGATTACTGGTTTACAAGACAATATCTCCCTGTTCTTTAAACTTAAAAAGAAGCTACTAATATATTTATTTACATGAATTGACCATTGCCTCCTTTGTGCTGCCTCTGTGCTCTATGCAAACCTTCTAATGCTTATAACTCTGCTGGGTTATCAACTCTTTAATGGTAGGGGTCACTTCTTACATCCCTGGAGTTCAAAGTAGTGCCTGGCATGTAGTGTTAAGCTAACATTTGAATGAATGCCACTTTCTTTTGCTTCCTTTTTTACATGTCAGTGTCCTTGAAGTTCAATTCCTTAAGGTGGTGGTCCCCAATCTTTTCGGTACTAGGGACTGTTTTCATGAAAGAAAATTTTTCCCACAGACGGGAGCAGGGATTAGGGGATTGATGGTTTGGGGATGATTCAAGTGTATTACATTTATTGTTCACCTTATTTCTATTATTACGTTGTAATATATGATGAAATAATCATACAACTCACCATAGGTTGGGGACCTCTGCTTAAGGTGATCTTTACATTTCCAGTGCCTGTACAGAGCTTGACTAACAGTAAGGGCTCAGTAAACTTTAGGTGTTGTTGTTTGTGGTGTTATTTTCATCATCATTTTTATCATCTTCATCTGCCCTTTAAATACCCTTATATTTTTGTTAATTTTTAGTCCTGGGTGTTAAATATTGATAATTTAGGGTTTTGTTTTTCTTTGATGTGTGGACATGAGAGGGGGCTCAATTTCAATTTTACATGTTTAGACTTAATTTTCTTAAGCCAGAACTTTTAATGTAATGCAGGCTGACTTAGACATTATTTACTTTGCTTAATTTCAGATACATCTATATAATGGGAATACAAGAAAGAAATGAGAAATTGTTTTATAGAATACTGCAAGATGATATCGAAAGCCTAATGCCAATTGTATATACACCAACAGTTGGGCTTGCCTGCTCTCAGTATGGACACATCTTTAGAAGACCTAAGTAAGGCTTATTTTAAAAAATATACAATAATCATTTACAATTATAAGGAAAATATCATTCCATAACACCTATTATTTCTATTTTATGTGTTGTAGTCTTATTCCAACCACATTTCTCACCTTACAAAAGCTTAATTTGGATTTAAAGGAATTAATAAAAAACCAACATATTCATAACTTTTATCTTTGTAGAAATAGCATTATTCATTCCTAACCTTCTTTAAATTATTATGATTGTTAGAGGAATTGTGTACTTTTGGAACCAAAAAAAATCTTAATTCTGATGGCAGATTCTCCAGAATTATCATTAAAGGTTTTGTCAGTCTGCCTGAAATATAGGATTGGTTCTTTCTCATTTTATGCCAACTTTAATTCCTGTTGATTGTTCTCTTTTTATGAACTTTAATGAATTCTAATTTCCAATAGTTCTAGCACCTCCAAATATTTTAAGTGAGAAGAGTACTGGAATGGGCCATTGCCTAAGGCCTTGAATGACTTACATGGTCCTTTTTATGTGTTCTCTCATGTGTAAAATGCAGATAGCAATACCTATCAAAGAACTGTTGAGAAGAAACTGTTATGACAGTTCTTTGTTAACTTATGAGCATTATATAAATAACTATTTTTACTTGAGTTTTCTTGTCTTGTTATTCTAACCTGTTATTATTTTCCCCAATCCTTATATTTTTCCCATACCTAGCTAAAATACTGATATAAATGTAGAAATTCATACAAGGTGTGACAGCATTTATCTTCAGTCTCCTGTCGTCGAGTCTAATGGCTTTCAAACTTTAATGTGCGTCAGAAACACCTGTGGAACTTAATTGAAAATGTTAATCTCTGCCAACTTTCCTCTTCTTCCCATCCCCAAGATTTCTGATGAATGGGAGGTCTGGATTTTAGTGAACATCCTCAGTGATTGTGTTGCAGGTATTCCCTGGAAGACACTGAGAAACACTGTTCTAACCAATATGCTGCCATTAATTAATGAATATGCTGTTCAACTCTTTTGTAGTTTCTTATTAGAATAGTGGTTCTCAACCTACATTAAAGGATAAAGGGAAACTTAAAGATACTGATGCCTGAACCCCACCCCCAGAGATTCTGATTTAGTCAGTCTAGACTCAGGCCCAGGTGTAGGGGTTTCATTAAGGCTCCTGATGTGATTCTGATGTGCACCCCTAGAGTTGAGAACTGATATGAGACATAAAGAGCACGGCTTTTGGGTGAGGGTAGATGCTGTATTTTATTTTTATAGTGTATTGTGCAGTGGTTTTGTTTTGTTTTGTTTTTTACATAGAAGATGGTCAGTAAATCTTGGTTGATTGATGCAGACTCTAAGCCAATTAAATCAGAATCTCTGGAGGTGGGACCCTGACACTTTAAAAGTCTCATCAGATGAGCCTATTTTGTAGCCATGGTTGAGAAACTGCTGAGCTAAACCGATTTGAACTACAGAAGTAATGCCAAAGTTAAGATACCAATGAGAAAGTTAAATGTAAGAATCAGTTTGAAGGCAATTGGGAACTGTTGGCCCTCCTCTCTCCCTGACATGTTTTCTAGAACCTATCTTTCTTTTCTATTTTTCTCCTTTCTCTTTTGAAATCTGGATTAATTATCTCAATTAGATAGCAGTATACTGTGTTTAAAACAACTTTTCATTAGCCATTCCATATATGAAATATGTATACATATTTCAAAACATGTACATGATAAATATAATTGACCCTTGAACAACACAGATTTTCTTCCACCTCCGAGACAGCAAGACCAAGCCCTCCTCTTTATGATTTTCTTAATAATAATTTCTGTAGCTTTATTGCAAAAATACAGTATATGACACATGCAACATACAAAATATGTGTTAACTTACATTATTGGTAAGGCTTCTGGTCAACAGTAGGCTGTTAGTAGTTATGTTTTTGGAGAGTCAAAACTTATATGTGGATTTTCAACTTTTGATTTTCTAGCTCCCATATTGTTCAGGGGTCAACTGTATATACAATTTTTGTCAATTAAAAAATAAAAATAACTTTTCACTTTTCCTAATGCTTTAGATGTGTCATCTTTTATGTGAATTTAGTATAATGTTATTTCTTCCTGCTCCTTCAAATTTCATATATTTGGTTTTTAGTTTTAACAGTAGTTTATTGGCCTTGTTTTGCTCTTCTACATTGGTGGTTTATCTTTAGTTTTTTGTTTTTGTTTTTATTTATTTTTTTACTGCAGATGTATTGAGGTTTTTTGTTATTGTTGTTGTTATTGTTTTTGAGACAGAGTCTCGCTCTGTTGCTCAGGCTAGAGTGCCATGGCCTAGCTCACAGCAACCTCAAACTCCTGGGCTCAGACAGTCCTCTTGCCTCAGCCTCCTGAGTAGCTGGGACTACAGGCATGCACTACCATGCCTGGCTAATTTTTTCTATTTTTAATTGTCTGGCTAATTTCTTTCTATTTTTAGTAGAGACAGGGTCTTGCTTTTGCTGAGGTTGGTCTCAAACTCCTGACCTCAAGTGATCCTCCCACATCAACCTCCCAGAGTGCTAGGATTACAGGCATGAGCCACCATGCCTGGCCCGTACTGAGTTTATTTGAACATGAGATATGGATACATTTCTTCTTGGGTAAAATGATCCTATCACTTAACAATAATCTTTGTGCAGCTGTTACATGAACAATGTAATTATAGTTTGAAATAGTTGAAAATGTTTGAAAATAAACCAGTGTGACTTAGCTAAATCTGCTTGGAAATTATATCATGTCTTGATGTTTTATTAAAATACCTAAATATTCCAATTATGAACAAAAACTTAGAAACAAAACTGTTGTAAAATGCAAAGGTGTTTTTGTTCTGTTGCAGGGGATTATTTATTTCAATCTCAGACAGAGGTCATGTTAGATCAATTGTGGATAACTGGCCAGAAAATCATGTTAAGGTACTAATAGCATAACCCTCCTTTTCACAATGCTTTCTCTTTCCTTGTAAATTGCCTCTAAATTTTCAAGAAGTTTTTCATTGTTTCTCTGATTTATTTTGCACTTATATACATGCAGATTTACTTTGTATCTGAGGTGATGCTAATAGTTATAAAATGGTTTACTGGTTTAGTGTTTGACTCTGAGAAAAAAATTAGAGCTCTCTCAGTGTCAGTACCACTGGTGTCTCTTGCTTTCTCTATATTCCTTTTCTATTTCACTAATATTATTCTAAGTAGAGAAAAATGCATTAAAATGCCATGAAAACTTTTATTCTGTAGGGTGTTGTAAAGGATTGGTTATGTCTTTTTTTCCTTTAAAACCAAGATAGGTTTAGATCCTTAGCAAATATGAGAGTTTTAAATTTAGCAAATGTAAACCATGGTCAATCTGGCTATCTTTCATAAAATAAAAAATAAGAACTCATTTCAAGATCTTTTGGTAGGCTTTTGTTTTTATTGTAGGTAGTGATCTTACTTGCCTTTATTATGTATGTGTTCCTTACCAAAGTAAACACTGATGAACAATCATTAGTTTGAATAATCTAGAAAAATATTTCATCAGATACTTAAACTCATAGTATCATCTTAAAACCTTGTAGATAGGTTTATTTTTTGTCCTAGATCTTTTTCTCTTTCATGGTTGCAAAGGTTTTTCTTGTTTGGCCTAGGTTATTGTGTTGAACTCCCATGCTGTTTAATTCTAAACTCTTATTTTTCTTTTGTGGTAATTTCTCCATCAGAATTTTGTTCACTTCTGCCACATTTAGTCTTTCTGAAGATATTTTAGTCGGTCCTCTAGTCAAAAACATTCTATTCCTAAACCAAAGTCAAAGGGAAATCAAATCCAGTTAATTCTCTTTTTAGTATCTTATAATAGTCAGAAATCCTAGAATTTTAAGTATGCTTGGTTGGTTTACATTGGGAGTTAGCCAAGAAACAATTTTCTTTTTTAAAAGTGATAGTGAAAATATGTGAAATGAATCAACTTTTTTTAAATGCTTTTCTTTGGTGCCTCATTTTTGATAACTTTTAATTTGCTTTTTTTTCTTTTTGTGATTTAGGCTGTTGTGGTGACTGATGGAGAGAGAATTCTGGGTCTTGGAGATCTGGGTGTCTATGGAATGGGAATTCCAGTAGGAAAACTGTGTTTGTATACAGCTTGTGCAGGAATACAGCCTGATAAATGCCTGCCTGTGTGTATTGACGTGGGAACTGATAATGTAGTGAGTAATATCATTTTCCCCTTTGATCTTCTTCCTATATTTTTAAAACTTTTTAGTTATATTCGTCTTTTGAAGATAATTTAAGAAGGGAAATTTTTGTGATGGGATATTGGTCGTCTTCCTAAACTCTACTTATAATATTTGTATAAATAGTAGTAAATTAAGCCTATTAAAAGTTTCTTAAAGGGCAATGAAGTTTTAAAAATTGTATTTTTTTTATTTTATCATTTTTGTTTTGTATGTTTAAACTGGTTATGTAATAAAAATGATTTTATTTTTACATTTGGTTTCTTTTATAGGCGCTCTTAAAAGATCCATTTTACATGGGCTTGTATCAGAAACGAGATCGCTCACAACATTATGATGACCTGATTGATGAGTTTATGAAAGCTATTACTGACAGGTATAAAAAAATAGTTTGAGTATATGAAAGCACCTTTAATGAGGTGGGGAGCAGGAACCACAGTTCTGTTTTGTTTTCCTTTATCTCTTGTGAAGATAAGCAGGAGATTAAATTTTTGAGAACTTTGGTTCTTCTCTGTCTGATTAGATATGCTGATACAAGGAGGTATCCGTGCTCTGCCTGAGGGAAGTCTGCTCTCACTGCCTCTCTCAAACCCTCTCTGCTCAGTCCTTGACATCCAGGGTCACTCCCACTGTTCCACTGGAGTTCTCCTGCAGCTTCTGTGTTTTAAATTCTCTGACCATTTGATCTTCCTTCTCTTCTACCTCTTTGCAACATCTGACCAAGTTTTCATTCCTAGGTCCTTGAAACTCTCTTTTGACTACCAAAAGACTTTCCTAACTTGGTATTTCTCCCACTTTTCTTTCTTTTATCATCTTTACTGGTTCTTCTCGCTCTCTTTTATTAAATGTGGATAATTACATAGTCCTCTTTTTGACCACGTAAACTGTGACCTTGATGCATGTGATTCCTAAACCTATGAAAACCCATCTCTGTAGTCGCACTGCGCTTCTGAGGTATGTATTTCTAATACCTGGAATATATTATTATTATTATTATTGCTATTATGTCTCTATTATTGGGAATAACATTCACCCTGTTGCCTTTGGTCTTGGTATTATCTGTGACTCTTCATCCTTCTCTATTAATGCCCCCATGCAGTGAAATATTCCTCAAATCCAGCTGATACTAACACTTAAATGCCTCAGAAATCTGTCTCTTGTGTTCCTTTGCCACACTTCTTATCTCTCTTCTGGATTCTTTGAATCCTTCCTCCAATTTCTCTTTAATATAAATTCTGAAATATATTGCCAGACTGTTAAAAATTCAGGGTCACCCAGATACACTGTGCTTTTCTTCCCACTGCTTTACTTTTTGTTCTTTCAGGGCCCAAATAAAGTCCCACTTCCTTTTCAGGCCTCCCTTTGTTACCCTAAGTCACCTAGATGTTGACATCTTCGTTTTCTGAATGTCAGTAAACTCATAAAGCAATTATTTTTTTACTACTTATTTAATATATACTTTCCTGTGCCACTGTTTAACTGTTGATGTAATAAGAATATACATATCAAACATATAGTTTTTGAGACTCAGAGATAGTCTCTTTTAGGAAGTTAGTGTATATATGTGCTGGGCACCCTCCTAGGCACTTGGAAATAGTTTACATAGACTGGTATCTCATGGGCTCATCATGGTACACATTCTTTTTAAGTACACCATACTTTTTTTATTTTTTTAATTAATAGATTTCTACATTTCGGGTCTAGTCTTTCACAGGCTCTGAAAATTTTCAGATGACTTTAATTGAACTAACATAATGACATTATTTTTAAATGGTGTCATAAGGAACATTGGACATAAGGAAAGCTGTTTAATACTGATATTTTCAACACACCAACTGTGGGTTTTGCTGTTTTTAGATACGGCCGGAACGTACTTATTCAGTTTGAAGACTTTGGCAATCATAATGCATTCAGGTTTTTGAGAAAATATCGAGAAAAATATTGTACTTTTAATGATGATATTCAAGGTAAAACAAAAAGAAAACTTTAGAGATTCCTACTTTTTAAACATTTTTATTGTGCCCATTTTTTATTTGTAAAAATCTTTGTTTTTCTTATAGGGACTGCTGCAGTAGCTCTAGCAGGTCTTCTTACTGCACAACAAGTTACTAGGAAACCTATCTCAGAACACAAAATCTTATTTCTTGGCGCAGGAGAGGTAAGTTCTTGTAAACTTTTTAAAAACTAAAACCAACACTCTCTTTTAGAATTGGAAACTGGGACAGAATGTTGAAAAGAGCATAATGAGCTTCTAATTTTGTTGAGATGGAGGGTATGAATTCAAGATTTCTTTTGTAAAATAAGCAATTTAAGTTTAGAGGGAATATCACAAAAAATCAACATTTGTTTTGTGAGGGAAGAATAAAGCAAATACTGCTCATAACGTATAATCTTCATATATAAAGTAATTAAACCACTGTGTTACACTCTTTATTCTTAAAATTTTTGTTTTGTTGGACAGGCTGCTCTTGGAATTGCAAATCTCATAGTTATGTCTATGGTAGAAAATGGCCTCTCAGAAGAAGAGGCTCAAAAGAAAATCTGGATGTTTGACAAGTATGGTTTATTAGTTAAGGTAAAGTATTTAAAATTTAGAGAAGCAAAAGTGTGTTATTGTTGTGATATTTTTAGTTGAGTTTTTAAAATATTATCATTTCATAAAATCTCACATCTCACTGGGCTATACATCCTAATTGTACCAGTTGGGACTTTCCACTATATTTTCAACAGAGATCCTCTAATCTCAAGACTTGCTTTGTATGCAAATCACAGTCTCTATGTTGGCAGTCGACTTACTCTTTCTTCTCTTCCTCTTAAGAGATCAAATAGCCCTTTTACGAGTATGATTGTATTTGACCCTTCTATTGATAAAACTAGGTTTTTAATGGGAACTTAGAACTTAATTAAATTATAGTATTAGCAGTACATCTTATATTTGAGCAGAAATTCTTTAACTCTTTGGAAATCATAATGCCCTGCAGCAATCTAATAAAAATTTATGACCCTTTCCCCAGAAAAAAACCATGTACACCTGAAACCAATTTATTTATAATAAAGAACTTCTTTCCCAGATTAACTTAGTACCTTTTGGGCCTGCCTACCTTCTTTAACATTGATTACCATTTTTTATTATCTTAAGAATGTCATATATCTTATACTGTTCACACATTGAAATATAGGTAAATTGTTTGATAGTCGAACCTATCCAGTATACAAAGCTATTGTATTTTTGTGTGTAAACATCATAATTTAATGGTATACTGGTTACTTGGCATTTATATCCGTGGAGCAAGTGATCTCAATGTACTTTCCTCCAATTTGGAAATCTTTTCTTCTTAATTAGTACCAGTATTCTATTAGTACAAAAAATAAAATGAAAAATTCAAGTGTGTTAATGAAAAATCTTGAGTGCTTAAACTATCTATAATGTAAAACAATAGTAGTTCAAGATGTAGCAGACATTGTAATAAGACTTTATATGTATTATCTCCTTCAATCCTCTCAAAAATCCTGTGAAGTTTTATAAATGAGAAAACTGAAGTTTGAAAGGTCAGGGAACTTTTCCAAGGTCATTAGTTAATAAGTTGTTGAGGTCAGGTTCAAATATCCAAGTAGCCTGGTGCTGAAGCCTATGCTTTGAATTGTTAAACTGTGCTACCTTCCAAGGAGGCTGTAACTACCACGCTTGCTAGTGTGTCAGATGGAAAGATAAGACGTCCTATTTTTAGAACACTATTAGGGGGATATATATTTTTTACTACTACACAATTAGTTTGGTTTTTCTTTTTGCAGTGTTGTTTTTCATCAAATGTGTTGTGATTCTTTATCATACTGGTAGGTCAGGTCTAAAATGAATACAGTATTGGTAGCTACAGTGTGTTTCCTTAGCACAAGTGAGAATTCCTGTTCATCTCTCTGTTCGTCATGAGAGAGTATGTATTTCTCTTAGAGTGTGCAGGTAGCTTGACCTATGGGCTTTAGGCTTCCAATGTCTCCTAGTGACCCTCAGTGCTTCCTCTTATTTTGAGACTGAGAGTCTCCTGTTGAACCCACATATTAAGCTTTGGTAATTTGGGGAGCAGGCATAAGAAGTCATTGTTTCAAAAACCAGTTCTGTTGAGGCTGTATTTCAGTCCTTTGATTAACTTCTCAGCCAACAGACTGATGGTGTGCTTCTTCCTAGCCCCTTCTGGTTCTTATTTGGGATTATTCTGGAGTTCTGATGAAAAAATTGACTTTTGCGGGGGAAGTCTTCTCTTACCAAAAGACGAATATGAGTTTCTCAGACTGGTTGGTTTTTGCATTCAATATGTTTTTGTCTGCTTTAAATCTTTGAGAAATTCTTCACTGTTTTAGTCTGTCCGTGGTACCTCTTTTGGCTTTGTGGCACTACTAAGGATTTATTTTTTATTATTTTTGACCCGGGATTTGGAAAGGAAAACATATTTCTTCATTCAACCACCTTGAACCAGAATTCCCTATTCCTCTTCTTTCTGAACTCTTGGTAGTACAGGTCTATGATGTCAGTCTGCAATTCTGAAATCCTAAAAGCTCTTAAAACCCAAAGTTTTTTTTTTTTCCTGAAATTCATTTGGTGGCAAATCTGATTGATCTGAACTTATCTGGTAGCAAAACTTGACCCAAAATAATGTGAGGCTATTTTGTAGTCTTAACTTTTTGTACTTGGTATGACTATTCATAAGTTAGTTCAGTTATGGGGTGCCTGTTGAGAGGGGGAAATTCATGATATTTGATATATTGCCATATTATATTTCTAAAATATGAAAAATTATTAACTCCAAAACTCATCTAGCCCATGTAAAGGATTGTAGGCATTTGTGCCATATTGGGATTTAGGAGGACTTCACAGAGTAAATGACTTTTTGAGAGAGACTAGAAAGTTTCTTGGTATAATAGGATTTGATTTTTGTTTTATATTTGAGTATGGACACTGTGAAGATAAAATTGGAAGATAGGGACTGAAGAGGAATGTAAATGAAAATGAAAAGACATTTCTGTTGTAGAAACAATATGTAACTCATAATGATAACTCTTCACTTCATCCTTAATGTGCATTTACCAAAAAAATACTGTATTTTATCTCAAAATTCAGGGGCGGAAAGGCAAAATAGATAATCATCAAGAACTATTTGCTCACTCAGCCCCAGAGCGCATACCTGATACTTTTGAAGATGCAGTAAATATACTTAAGCCTTCAGCTATAATTGGTAAGTAAAGTTATTTTGATAAATAAATCTCTTGCTTAACTGTATGTTGTCAGTCGTAACTACCATGTAGGATTACTAAAAGTGAATTGACAGTTTTACCTAGCTTTCAGCATAGATGATGTTTTCCATGATAGCTTTTTGATTACTGTACTATTTATCTCTTTGTGACTGGCTTTATTTTATATAATGTCCTCAAGATTATTCTTGTTGTAGCAAGTTTTGTCTCTTAATTTGAGAGAGTGATGAAGATAGTTTTTTGGTTTTTTTAATTTCCCATAATTTACTATGTGTCTAGTAGATAATAAGGATTTAAATGAAAACTTTTAGCACTTTATTGCTTTTCTTTTCAGATTTGAGACTGTATTCTCATAGATTTTGCATTGCTGAAATAGTGCTGTCTTTGTAGTGAGATATTACCTGTGCTTTTGTTATGGTACACCTATTGTAGAAATGCTATTGATAAGAATTGCTTTTATACCTGTTATGAAATTGCCTTTTCCCCACTTTATTTATTACAGGAGTTGCAGGTGCTGGCCGTCTTTTCACTCCTGGTGTAATCAAAGCCATGGCCTGTATCAATGAAAGGCCGGTCATATTTGCACTAAGTAATCCTACAGCAAAGGCTGAGTGCACGGCTGAAGAAGCATATACACTTACAGAGGTATTAATAATCATGTGAATTGATATGTATATTATTTTCCCTCTATTAGCTTATTAGTTATACATTCTTGCACAGTTCTTTAGTGGTTTCCCTAGAGATTATATCATGTGTCCATGGTCTTGAAAATCTGTTATAAATCATTGCTTGTATCAGTTTTGGAAAGCAGTTACCTTATAACTCCATTTTAATGTCCTCACCGTGTTTGCACTTTTTGTTGTGCATTTCAATTTCCTATATATTTTAAGCTCAAAAGACATTTTTGTTATTTTACATAAAAATTATTTGTTTACATTTATGTCTCATCTCAGGATGAGACTCTCAGCCACAGCTTTTGATTTTGAAATAAGCTGTCACATTGTGGAGAAAAGTTTCAAACACTAGGCTTACATATCTTGCCTTCTTTCCTCTGCTTTTGGTTGGAAACCCCCCTTCCCCAACACCAAACTCTTATTTTCTTGGTAGTGTTCTGCATACAAAAATTTTCTTAACGTATTTTATCTGGTTTTTCTCATTGTAACCAGAGGATAAATTGTTATGAAACAACCTGGAAGACTGTTGCCAAAGCAGAACTCTCCCAGAACTCCTTGAACTTAATATTCATGCTCTTTATAAATTTAGCATTCCTTTTTTCTCATTGTTAAAAATTTTATATTGACATATATTCTCTCAAAATTCCTTTCGCTTCTACATTGCCACTCTGTTAGTAAAAATAAATTCTCATGACTATTGGTGTCTAATAGATATAATAATTATTAAAATCTATAATTATTAGAATCTTAAAATCAATCACAAAATTAGCATACAGATATTTTTAAAAGTCTCTTTAATATGCTGTCTTTTTTTTTTTTTTTTGTGATAGGGTCTCACTCTGTTGCCCAGGCTGGAGTGCAGTGGCACCGTCATAGCTCACTCAAACCTCAGACTCCTGGGCTCAGGTGATCCTCCTGCCTCAGTCTCTCAGGTAGCTGAGACAACAGGTGCACAACACCATGCCCGGCTAATTTTTCTATTTTTTGTAGAGATGTGGTCTTGCTTTTGCTTAGGCTGGTCTCGATCTCCTGGGCTCAAGCAATCCTCCCACCTTGGCCTCCCAAAGTGCCAGGATTACAGGCATGAGTCACCATACATGGCTATTACTTTTGCTTGGTTGCCTGTTGTATTCACCAGGCTTTATTATTAATATTTAAAACTAATGGTTATTGCCCCCAAAATGTTAGTCTTATATGATGAATGTTTGATAAATATACTTACTGTATCATAGGCTTTGGCATTTTCAAAATATAAAAAATTTAAATGTTTTAAGCAGTCGTATGTCACTAGAAGACTGCTCAAACATTTAAAAATTTTGTTTTTGAATTAATAATTGTTAATAATATTATTAATATTTAATTATTAATAAATTATTGTTAATATTTTTATATTATGCTAAATGTACATTACTGAAATGAATACAAACTCCCCAAGGAGACTAGTTTGATATACTGTATGTCATTAGTTTTAAGGTCCAAATTTTTCACAGTTTTACAACCTTGAAATTGTGCTGCCTCTTACAAAAAAAGATAAAGCATTGTGTCATAGTTTATATTAATATAAATTCTTTCTCAGTATTACATAAAATAGTGGCATAAATTTTTGTGTAGTTCAGTCACCTCTTATATTTTGAGTCCCCCTTTGTTTTTAGTGGGGAGAGATGTCTTAATGTTATTCTAACACTCTCTGCTGCTCAGTGAGAAAAATACTTTTTAAAAAGTCTTAATACTTTAATGGCCATTTGCTCAGATAGGCCAGCTTGTACTTCAGAATAAGAATATACTGTTATCATTAAGATCTGGCCATAGATTGATTATGGGCAGTGGGGAAAGATGGCCTGGACAAGATGAAGTGCTATAGAATCTTGACATTGTAGAGGAGATTCCAAGATCGTTCTAAATCTTCAGACTTAACTGCTATCATGAGGATTAGCATTTTTCCCGTAAGTGCTATATTGTATAATCTACTTTATAAGGCTATTGAAATCAATGTACCGCAAAAATAGTCTATTATGCACATCATTGTTGTGATAACATGTATGACATTAACTATGAACTAACTTTAATCTTCAAAAATCCAAGTTATTTTTGTCACAAGTAGAGCTATGTTTAGAACAAGGTAGATAGTTATAATAGCTATCTTTAGAATATGTAGAAAATTTATAGCTATATGAAGTTTCAGGTCCAGGATAGTTAGCTGGGCCACAATTAGCGTAGTTAACTTACTTCTACAGGTAAACCTTGTATCATTTTTAAATTGGAAGCATGTCTTGTAAAAATAATGCATATTATATAACGTGGACTTTCAGATTGCCCAGAGCCAAATTCTTGAATGTTAAATTCACTAATGCCAAGGGCTTATAATACTATACAGAATAATCACTCTTGATGTAATATGCATTTTTAGATCTGAGGAAAAGAAGACAGAGCAGTGTCTAAACACTTAGAATGACTCTGTTGAATGTTCAGGTATCATAGCAGTTTAACCAGCCTACTGTTGGGAGATACTTGTTTTCCGTAAATCTCTTTTAACCTAACCCAAGTGGCTATTTAAACATGACTTATTTTAGTTATTCTTTGCATATTCCAAGATAAGTTATCCTGTTTGATCACTATTGTTTTCATCTTGTTCTTTGTCTTTTATGGGGGGACAGTAGAGGGAAATTTGAGGGGAAGGAAATTACATGTAAAATATTTTGTTTCCTAAATTAACTTTTCAATTGCATGAGCAACTAATTCTCTTAGAAATCCTGAATGTGCCAGTAACACTTATTATATGCCATTATAGGTGGTAGTACTAAAATCAGATAGATACAACAAATTGGGAGACTTTTTTCCTTTAATAGGGCAACATGCAATTTTTTTCTGGAATGGTAATATGTTTATACCACAAGACTATTTTATAAACTGCCCACTGGGGGATGTTATGGCATAAGTGAAAGACTATGGGCTCTAGAGTTATGAAAAATCTGGATTCAGGTTTAACTGCTACAATTTTGATGTGTGACTTTTTACTTGAAAGTATATTGAAATCTTGGTTTTCTAATTTTTTTTGATTAGTGAAATGGAGATGATGTTAGCCTCATGAGGTTTTCATGAGGACTAAATTCACTGAGTTATTAATAACACATATAAAGTATCTGGTACAGAGCCAAAAACAGCAGATGTACAGTGAGTGGTAGCAGTTTAAATTTGATGTTTCTCCTTCATTTATAAGTGTTTACATCAGTCTTTATTATTTGGGATGGTATATATTGGCGATCTACATTTTAAATTTTTTAAAGGAAATGGAAGTGTCAGGTTTTTAAAAATTAATAGATATTTTACAACTTTATGTATTTATTGAATATACACTATGTGTAAAAATGAACCTCATTTTTATAAAAGGATTTTAATAAAAGGGTTATATCAGCAGGCCCCATCCATTTTAGTACCAGGGACTAGTTTCATGGAAGACAGTTTTTCCATGGGGGTAGGGGTTGAGGGGCTGGTATGGTTTTGGGATGATTCAAGCACGTTGTATTTATCGTGCACTTTATTTCTATTATTATTACATTGTTACTTGACACTCACTAATAGGGTTTTGATATGAGTCTGCAAGCAATTATTATGGTCTCTGTGCAGTCAAACCTCTCTGCTAATGATAATCTCCTCAGCTGATGACCACCTCAACTCCACCTCAGATCATCAGGTATTAGATTCTCATAAGGAGCAACCTAGATCCCTCCCATGTGCAGTTTACGGTAGGGTTCCCGCTCCTCTGAGAATCTAATGCTGCAGCTGATCTGACAGGAGGCGGAGCTTGGGAGCTGATGCAAGTGATGGGGAGCGGCTGTGAATACAGATGAAGCTTTGCTCGCTCCCCACCACTTACCTGCTGCTGTATGGCCTGGATCCTAAAGGGGCTGTGGACCAAACTGGTACCAGCCCATGGCTCGAGGATTGAGGACTGCAGAGTTATGTGGTATAGTAAATTATGCCTTGTTTCCAAGTAATGTATTGGTCTACTTTACTACAGGATTTGGTTTTCTATGAATTTACCTCACCTTTCTAATCCATATAAAGTGAAAAAAAAAAAAATTGAAGTTATTTCATTTTATTAACAGGGAAGGTGTTTGTTTGCCAGTGGCAGTCCATTTGAGCCAGTAAAACTCAGCGATGGGCGAGTCTTTATACCAGGTCAAGGA
This sequence comes from Mirza zaza, assembly GCA_008750895.1. NCBI lineage: Eukaryota > Metazoa > Chordata > Mammalia > Primates > Cheirogaleidae > Mirza > Mirza zaza. The sequence continues at coordinate 28,546 of VSMD01062393.1, read as the reverse complement.
AACAATGCATATATATTTCCAGGTAATGTATTATTTATGCTGTAATAGTTAATTAAATAAAAATACTTCCTGGAATTCTTTGGAATTTAAGATTGAAAAAATGAGCAACAGTACTTACAGAATTTTGGTATGAATGTACAGAGAAAGTCAAGAAATTTAGCAAATCCAATCTGCTTTATTTTCTCAAAAATTTATTCATATTGTTAATTAACCTTGTTTTCCTTATAAAAATGATATATTACATGGTTCATGCAAAGGAACAGAATAGTATAAAATTATTTAACCCTCTATATTTCCTCTTGGGTACCTCCTTATCACAGTCTCAGATGTAACCACTGTCAGTGGTGGTCTTTGAGTTTTTCGAGTGGTTACCATCATAGCTGTTACACTTATCTCCCTTTATTCATTCTTCCAACTCAACTGTGTGTATGAATGTCCCACTATGAAATATAAGTAATAGTGCAGAGTATCTTCTAATACCCTGCTGCCTCTCTCTACTGCTCAGTCTTACTACTTTAAGTTTTTCTAAGTAGTTACTTTTTATCTTTATATAACATACTTAAAGAACTTTTTGTTAGGACCTTAAAAGTTTTTATTAGCTTGTCATAGTGAAAAATGAAAAAAAAAATTGATGTTTAGCTTTCTTATTTCTTACTCCATCTCAATTTTGGTCGTTAATATTTCTACCTTTTAGAGGGGTTTTTGACATTCACATTGTGTTCTTTTCGCTTCTGTGCTTTGTCTACAGATTGTTTCTGAATATTCAAAACCATGATTATATAAATGTTATTCATGATCTAAACAAGAGTGTGATTTGATAAATATACTAGAATATGCAGTTTTATATCATTAAATTTTTGACACTCAAAACCTTTCAAGTAATTAAGTATAATGAATGAATCCTCTTTTAATTTGTTGCCACTATTCATCATTTCTTCTTACTCTGCAGGAAACTGTTGCTTATATCACGTATTATTCTTTCTCCTACCCACGTGTGCTATTCCATTCTTTCTCTGACTCATGTTTCTAGAAAACATCTTTGAGAAAGTTTTTTTTTCTAAAATGTAGATGAAAACTTCCTGAGTTTTTACATATCTGAAAATGTCTTTATTTTGTCCTCTCACATGACAGTTTGTCTAGGTAGAGATTTGTAGAGTGAAAGTCATTTTCCTCAGACCTTTGGAAACATTCTTCCATTTACTCCTAGCGGCTAGTGAAATCTGATGTCAGTGAGATTCTCATTTATACATTAACTAGCTTTTACTATCTCAAAATCTTTAAAATTTTCTCTTTAGATTTCTAAAAGGTTACTGGGATTTTTTTTGTGTTTTTGGTTCAAGTCTTTTTTTTTTATTATTATGGACAATAATATGTATTTCAAATATATGTATTTCAAACATATACAGAACTAGAGAGAATAATTGAATTCAGTCCTATGTTTCAGTCTCCCACTTTTTAGCAATTATTACCATAGTCCGTCCCACCTCCCCACCTTCATGAGTTATTTTAAAGCAGATGAGAGACATTATATAATTTCATTCACAACTACTTCAGTATGTATTTCTAAAAAATTAAAAAGTGTTCCTATTTTTAACCCAAGTGCCCATCAATACATTAGCGGATGAATAAAATTGGTATATGTGTACCATGGAGTACTATTCAGCTACAAAAAACAATGGTGATCTAGCACCTCTTGTATTATCCTGGATGGAGCTGGAGCTCATTTTACTAAATGAAGTATCACAAGAATGGAAAAACAAGCACCACATGTACTCACCATCAAATTGGTATTAATTGATCAACACTTATGTGCACATATGGTAGTAACATTCATTGGGTGTTGGGCAGGTAGAAGGGAGAGGAGTATATTCACACCTAATGGGCGTGGGGTGCACCATCTGAGGAATTAAGTTAAATGCTTAATATCATTTGTCATTAATTCAGTCAGTTCAGCAACTTATTTTTTATTTCCAGTACGTTTTTCTTATTCTAGAACTGCTTTTTTAAAATAGCTGCTTTTTAAAAAGGGAATGGTAGTATTCTTTCAACTATCTCTGGAGAATTATTAGGATTCTTTTAAATCTTTCTTTCTTTGTGGTGTTTTTTCCCACATATTTCTGGTGATCCCCAGTTGTCCATTTATTTTAAGGAAAGACTTTGTTGAGTAAAACAGGGATTTGGTATGAATTTCCTTCACACTTATTTCTTTTTTCTTCTCGTGGGCCTTTCCCTGAGTAGCTGACAGCAGGATCCAATTAAGATATGACAAGTAGACTGATAGCTTCCATAGGCTGGCCTCAGGCAAGCATGTGGTAACTGTTGTCAAAGTAAAGAAAGTATTATTTAGACTGTGAAGCATCCTATTGCTTTTGTATATTAGCTGTCCTTTTTCCCTCATGAAGTTGTTTCTTGAGACCCAGCATCCATAATAGAAACAGCCCCATCATTGATAAATCTCTTTCTAGAACTTGATAATGTTCAAAATCAATCTGTTCTATTCAGTAATATTTTTATGGCGTAAAGGCATGAGGGCATGAAAAGGAATACTTTTCTGCTGGTTTTAACAAAGCTATTTTTTATATCATGTTTGACTATTAAAGAATTTAGAAGTTGATTACTTTTATATAATACTTTAAAGTCCTAACTTTATTAATCACAGTTATGAGCACTATAAATATAGACATAAAAAAAATAACCTGGTAATAGAGGTAAAAATGAGCCTGGGCTGGGCGTGGTGCTTCACACCTATAATCCTAGCACTTTGAGAGGCTGAGGCAGGAGGATTGTTTGAGGTCAGGAGTTCGAAACCAGCCTGAGCAAGAGCAAGACCCCATCTCTACAAAAAATAGAAAAATTAGCCAGGCATGGTGTTGCATGCCTGTAGTCCCAACTACTTCAGAGGCTGGGACAGGAGGATCACTTGAGCTCAGGAGCTTGAGGTTCCATTGAGCTATGATGATGCCACTGTACTCTAGCCAGGGTGACAGAGCAAGACTGTCTCAAAAAAAAAAAAAATCCTAAAATCAGGAGGATTGCCTCAATATGTTTATAAAGCAACTAAAAAGAAGGCTGTAATAATGTTTAAATGACCTAGTTCAGCAACCATAACAACTGCATGAAATAACAACAAAAATACTTATAAGGGTCAAAAAGCTAGTAAGATATTGATTCTTAATAAAATATTGGGGAATTCTGGATCAAGATTAGAGCAGGAGCTAGCACTCAGAAAGATGAGCCAGCATTCAAAGCCAGTTTTACATTAGTAGCAGTGACCAGGAAGAAAGTGGCTGAGAGGTATTGCTGTGGTTTCATGTGCACCTTGTCCAAATCTGGCACCTGCCAAGGATAGTGTTCTAATGAATTGCCTCCCACTCTGAACTGAAACCCTAAAGGACTGTACCCTGGGGGTAGGGTTTGCAGCAGCAATGGGTGATTTAGAAAACCTCACACCTTTGTTCTGGACTGCCAGCGCCCACAAGTGCCTAGTAGAAGCAAACAAAAATCTCTTCTGAAGTAAGATAGCATTTTCTTAGTCCACAAGTTATTTTTCTAAATAAATTTTAAATACAACCTCAGTAAAAAAATAAAAGATAATGAGGTACATAAAGAGATGTGACAACACAGGGCTAAACAGCAGACACAAAAACGACATGCTGACACTCTAGATACAAGACAAGTGTTATGAAACAAATATGCTGATTATGTCTGTAGAGATAAAAGCCAAGCTTGAAAACTTCAGGCAGGTATCAGTAAATTCTAGAATTGAAAAACACAATAATCTATAAGAACTGAGTGAATGAGGCTTTTAGCAGATTAGACCAAAGAGAATTCATCAACTAGATGATATCTCAAAAGAAATAATCCAGAATGAAACACAGATTAAAAAAAGGAAAATAAAAAAATTGGTAAGAGGTATACCTTTAATTGATATATCTTTAATTGAAGTCCTGGAAGAAAATGAGAATGAAGTAGAGGTAACATTTGCAGGCCTCATGGCTGAGAATTTCTTAGAGCTGATGAAAGACAATCAATATTCAAGAATTTTACTGAGCCAGGCATGGTGACTCACACCTGTAATCCTAGCACTTTGGGAGGCTGAAGTGGGAGGATAGCTTGAGTCCAGGATTTCAAGACCAGCCAGGGCAACATAGTGAGACATCATCTCTACAAAAAAACTTTTAAAATTTTAAAAAGTTCATTAAGACACATGTAGGATAAATAAAAAGAAATCCACATCTAGGAACATCATCATGAGGATTCAGAATGACAATAAAGAAAAGAATATGAAAGCAGCCAGAGCAAAATGTTCCTTCAAAGGAGCAACTATTAGACTGACTCCTCAACAGCCATAAAATACCCAAAGGCAGTGGAATGATCTATTTAAATTGCTTTTAGGAAATATTTACCAACCTAGAGTTCATTACACAGTGAACATATCTTTTAAGAATTAAGGCAAAAGGAAGATATTTTCAGAAAAACAAAAAACAGGATTCACCATCTGCAGACCTGTATTAAAGGAAAGGAAATTTTGTTCTTTCGGCAAAAAGAAGATAATTCCAGATATAAGCTCAAAGATGTAAGAGGGAATGAAGAGCAAAGAAAGTTGTGAATATGTGGATGGGTTTAACAAAATGAAACTTTAATGTAGAGCAAAACAAAAACAACATGGGATTTTGAAAAGTAAGTAGAGACAAAATTAAAATGCATAGCAATAATATTATAATTGTTTATCAGTTAAGCTGTTATGAGGGACTTACCTTGGCAGGAAGGAAAATTAAAAATATGAAATTTTGATAAGGATGTATGTTACAAATTTTTGAGTAACCACTAGAATACTAGAAAAACTTCTTATTTATGGTAAGGTAATATTAAGGAGTGAAATGAAATTGTAAAAATCCAAAAGGCAAAAAAAAGAGGAAGAGGAACTTAGAATAAGCAAGACAAATATAAGAAGACAATAGATTTAGCCCCAAACATTTAAATAACTAGATTAAATGTATACCAATTAAATGCTGCACTAAAAAAAATATCTGGAGGCTGGATTAAAATGAAGAAGCTATTGACCATGTGAATTTCTTCTCAGCCCAGGGTAATCTGATGACTACCTTTCCCTATTGTTGCCAGAGATAGTTGGGATATTCTTTTGAATAGAGTAAAACAATTTCTAGCCTGAGAGACACCAGACATAGTTGAGGACAGAGGTGCCAGAAAATAGAAAGATTAAAAACCAGGTCACTCAACAGGGCTGCTCAAAGTGAGTAAGCCCTACCCTCATGCTTATAGTCACCAATCTCTTTTTAATTCTTAACCTTTATATGAAAAGATTTTCATGAGAGACCAAAGCAGACAAACAGAAAAAAAGGCATCTTGGAGAAAAAACAAGGATTATGGGAAAAGAAGGAAAGTAAAAACAAATTAGCAATGTCCTCATAGAGACAAAATATTATATTCTGAAAACAAGACAGAATTTTATTTTTTAAAAAATTAGAATATAAAATGAGATCTTGAAAAAGAAAAGTTTGATAGCAGAAGGGTTAGAAGAAAAGGTTGAGGAAGTCACCTAAAAATAGAGCAAAGGATAGGAGATGGAAAATAAAGAAGAAAATTTGAGAGCTAGTCCAGGAGGTACAATATCAGAAAATAGAAATTTCAGCAAGTAAGGACTGAAAAACGGAGGGAAGGAAATTATCAGAGACTTCATGAATATTTCCCAAAACTGAAAGACTCAATTTTCAGATAGGAAGAGCCTACCCACTGCATGCTAAACATGGTAGGTGAAAATAACAAACATCAAGGCATAGCATTATGAAATTGTATAACATTACAAACAAAAACAAAGGTCCTCGCCAGGCACAGTGGCTAACACCTGTAATCCTAGCACTTTCGGAGGCCAAGGCAGGAGTATCACTTGAGCCCAGGAGACCAGCCTGGGCAACATAGTGAGACCCCACCTCTACAAAAAATAAAAACAATTAGCCAGGCATGGTGGTGCATATCTGTCGCTACTTGGGAGGCTGAAGCAGGAGGATCACTTGAGCCCAGGAGTTCTATGCTCCAGTGAGCTATGATTACCCCATTGCACTCCAGCCTGGGCAACAGCTGAGAAAAGCCATTTGATATTTCTAAAACTATTTCTTTAGAAAATAAGAATTATAACAAAGATCATTTTATTTGATTTTCTGTTTTCTCTTGGCTGCTTTCTGCTTTGGGAGAAGCTGTTTGGGATGGGGGATGGGTTGCCATTTATTTGCTTGCCTTAGGAATTTGGCTCTTGGCATAATTTGAAAAATGACCTTACTAAATAAACTACTTAAAAATGTATTCTAGGTGTGGCTTTAGCTGTTATTCTCTGTAACACCCGGCACATAAGTGACAATGTTTTCCTAGAAGCTGCAAAGGTAAACATTTTAAATGTTCTTTATTTTATAAAGGATGAATTTTAAAGATAAATGGATCTTAAAAGCAGAGAGAAAGCCGGGTGTGGTAGTGTGTGCCTGTAGTCTCAGCTACTTAGGAGGCTGAGGCAAGAGAATCTCTTTGAGTGCAGCCTGGGCCACATAGTGAGATGCTGTCTCTTTACAAAAAAAAAAAAGAAAGAAAGAGAGTGTTAACTCTCCTTATTAAAGAAAAGGAAGTTACTCATAAATTACTTTATGATTTACCTATCTCCTTTTGCGTAAATTAATTTTTTTAATCATGTAAACTATGAAGCCTTTTGTATTAAAATACTTAGATTGTACTTACATTTTATATATATATGAACATATTATGACAGCATAGATAAAATATAACTTCTTACATATTTTTAATGGACAAGTACTGGTATTATTTAGAGAGCTGGCCAGTTGGAGTTCTAGACTTCACTATTTTCATAGTAGCTGTTGTAATTATGCTGAGCCCTGTATGTATAAAGTAGAATATATCAATAAATCTTTAACCCTGGTTATTTCTTTATTGTTTACTGGTGAAAAGTTTTAATTCTGCTATGGTTTAAGTATATTCCTGCCAGAAAGGAGAATTATATTACCTGTATCATTCTGTTTCCCCAGTGCTTTTTCCATTTTACTAGGTCCTTAATGCTGTTTTTCTCTTAAAGGCACTGACAAGCCAATTGACGGAGAAAGAGCTAGCTCAAGGGAGACTTTACCCACCACTTGCTCATATTCAGGAAGTGTCTATTAACATTGCTATTAAAGTAAGTAATCTATACCTCTTCACATAAGTCTTAAAGACATTTTGTTATATTAGAAACACAAGTTCATTAGATAAATTTGAAACATTTAGAAGGGTTCCAAGAGGAAATTTTAGGTTGCCCGTATTCTTACTACCAGAATGTAATACACATTATTATTTTGGGTTTGTTGCCTTCTAGTCTTATTTTTTTATATTAATAAATATATAGGCTGAGCGCAGTGGCTCACACCTATAATCCTAGCTCTCTGGAAGGCCGGGGTGGGAGTATAGCTCAAGGTCAAGAGTTCAAAACCAGCCTGAGCAAGAGCGAGACCCCGTCTCTACTAAAAATAGAAAGAAATTAGCTGGACAACTAAAAATATATAGAAAAAATTAGCCAGGCATGGTGGTGCATGCCTGTAGTCCTAGCTACTAGGGAGATTGAGGCAGAAGGATTGCTTGAGCCCAGGAGTTTGAAGATGCTGTGAGCTAGGCTGAAGTCATGGCACTCTAGGCGTGAGTGAGACTCTCAAAAAAAAAAAAGTATATATATATAGGTAGATACATATATATGGTAGATACATATATATAGGTAGATACATACATATGGACATAGTCACTTGTGCCTGTTTTTATAATTGATTTCTCACTGCACTTTTTCCATTCAATATACTGTAAGCCTTTCCTGGTAAGTCAATAATTATTGTCATGTGTGATCATTAATGTTGCATGGTGTTCTCTTTGTTATATATCATAGTTTCATCATTTCTCTGTTTTGGGGCATTTAAATTTTTAGTTTCTTATTGTCAGAAATAATGCTGCAGTAAACATCCTCATAGATAAATCTTTATGTGCATTTGTGATGATTTTTCTTTGAGATAAATTCTAATCATAAGAACAAAAGGTTTTAAGATGCTTAAGGCATCTGATACATATTGCCACGTATCTCCTGAGAAAAAAGTACTGATTTACATGCAGCAATTAGTTATGAGTGTATCTTTTCCCACACTTTTGCCCATACATAGAATTATTTTTTAATCTCGCATATTTAATAGGTGAAAATTGTATCTCATTTTTATTTAAAGCACTTATTTTACTAGTGAGATTGAAGAATTATTTTGTGTTTATTCAGCAATTGTATTTCTTCTGTGAACTCCCTGTTTTATGACCTTTGCTCATTTTTATATTGGGATATTTGTCTCTCCACTTTCTAATATTGGTTTGTAAGAGCTTTTTATATATTAAATATAGTGATCCTCCTGTTGATATGTTGCAGATATTTTCCCATTTGTCATGTGTTTAACTTTATGAAATTGTTTGACGTGCCATTTTTTAAAAAGTTTTTTACAGAATTATCTATTTTCTTTATTTTGTAGATTCTTTCCTTAGCTTTTATGAATATTAATGCCTTCTGTCACTGCAAAAATCATAAATATCTACTTGGATTTTCTTTTTTTTTTTTTTTGAGACAGAGTCTCACTTTATTGCCCAGGCTAGAGTGAGTGCTGTGGCGTCAGCCTAGCTCACAGCAACCTCAAACTCCTAGGCTCAAGCAATCCTGCTGCCTCAGCCTCCCAAGCAACTGGGACTACAAGCATGCGCCACCATGCCCGGCTAATTATTTTTTCTATATATATTAGTTGGCCAATTAATTTCTTTCCATTTATAGTAGAGATGGAGTCTCGCTCTTGCTCAGGCTGGTCTCGAACTCCTGAGCTCAAATGATCCGCCCACCTCGGCCTCCCAGAGAGCTAGGATTACAGGCGTGAGCTACCGCGCCCGGCCTGGATTTTCTAATAATATAAAACTTTTTAATCCTTTTGAGATTTATTTTAAGGCATATTGTGAGACAGGGAACATTTTTAACCAACTATGCTAGCACCATTTATTGACTAATGATCTGTTGTTTCCAGTTGATTGGGAGTTGAATCTTTTCCTGGCATGTCTGTTCCCTAACATTTTTGTTTACTATTAGGCACTGTTTTAGTTATCATAGTGTGTATAACATATATTAACATTTGGTAGTGGCTGGGCACAGTGACTCACACCTGTAAACCTTGTACTCTGGGAAGCCAAGGTGAGGGAGGATCCCTTGAGCTCAGGAGTTCAAGACCAGCTGAGCAAGAGTGAGACCCAGTTTCTACCAAAAATAGAAAATATTAGCTGGGTGTGATGGTGTACACCTGTAGTCCCAGCTACTCAGGAGGCTCAGGCAGGAGAATCACTTGAGTCTAAGAGTTTGAGACCGCAGTGAGCTATGATGATACCATTGCACTCTACCCAGGGCTAGAGGGAGACTCTGTCTCAAAAAAAAAAAAAAATTGGTACTTTATATTTCTAATCGTTATACTTTATCAGTATTTTCTTGCCTGTTCTGAACTTTATGTTCTTTGGGAAATTTTTTTGTATGACTTTTTTGAATTCAGAATTCAAAAAAACCTGCAACTTTGTATGAAATTGTTAACATTTATAAATTAGGTTGGTGAAATTCAGTCTTTCAATATTGAGTCTTCCTCAATCAATATCTCTCTCCACTTAAGGTCTTTTTAAAAAGTCTTTCAGTATAATTTTGTTTTTTTCATCTGAATGTGGCATTTTTACTTCTTTTCATAAATATTTTTAAATTTTTGTTATTCTAGGAAAGGTTTTTTCCCATATATTTTCTCGCCGATCATTTCTAATATCTAGGAAATGTATTAATTTTATGTATTTACTTGATAACCAGTTTCTTTATGAACAAGCTTAATTCTTTTCATAGTTCCTCAATTCTTTCGGAATTGTCGAGTCATCTGCAAATAATTTTTTTCTTTTTAAATATATAATAGCTCCTTTTTCTCTGTCTTACTATAAATTAACTGGACCTGCAGAACACAACACTTTTAAGCAATTAGGTTGATAGGGGCAGCATCTTTTTTTTTTTTTTTAACTATAGAGCTGAGGTCTTATTATGTTGCCCAGGCTGGTCTTGAACTCCTGGGCTCAAGTAATCTTCCTGCTTCAGTCTTCCAAGTAGCTGGAACTATAGGTGTGTGCCACCATGCCCAGCTAACATCATTGTATTTTAATATTAAATGGGATGGTAGTTTTTGATTAAAGTAAGCATTTTCTATCTTTTTTAAAGAAGTAGGCTTCTATTCCTAGTTTACTAAGATTTTCTTAAAACGTCAGGATTAGATGTGGAATTTATCAACCATATATTCAGCTTGTATACAGATGATCATAAGATTGTACCCTTTTGACTATTGTTGCATTGTTTTGATGCTCATAACCTAAGCAAAGATTGGAAATTGGTAAAGGATGATGTGTTTAAGGAACAACCACCAGTCCAATTGAGCTAGAGTCTAAGGTATAGGTAGGAAAATGGTTTAAGAGAAAATTTAAAAGTTATATTAAAGCCAAGCTTGTAAAAATATACAAATGACAGGCTAAGGAGTCTGTTACCTTACTACTGCAAGACAATTGAATTATTTTAGACACTAAAACTAGGATGATTGAGTTTAACATTAGAATTTATACAATGACATTTCAGGTAGAATAGATTTTGGAAGATATGTTGGTCAGTTAAGAGATCCCTAATATGTCCAAATAAAAGGGTAGTACATGAGGTCATTAATAATAGTATAGGAGCACAGCCCCAGGTTCATGTCTTCTCCCCCTCTGCTGCTTCTGCAGTGGTATTAGGCTTTTCTTTTTAAAAACAAAGGAGAAAAGGGCCAGAATAGGCAGGCTTTGTGTCTGTCCTCTCCCCAACCTTCAGCCCCTGATCTCTTCCTCTCAGCCCTGTGGGCTGTTTATGGCTTCTCTTCTGGCTACCAGTCCACTCCTGCATGCCTGCATGCAGGGGAAGCTATGTCTGATCTCATGCCTCACCCCTAATCTTTTTCTGTGGGTACCATTGGAGGCCTGTGGGAGAGAGATTGCCAGTGAATGCAAACTCTCCCTTCCTTTGTGTCTGAGGCTTGTGACTATGCCAAACTAAAACACTAGCTCACATTGACCTTTGGCAGTTCCGTAAAATTTTAGCTGACTTATGACCTGCATGTGTGGTGGCCAATGCCTCATTCTCCCTCCCATGCTCTGCCACAGGTAAGAAGTTTGTATGTCTGGTCTGCCTTCTTCTCTCCTTCATTTATTTATTTATGTATTTATATATTAATTTATTGATTGAGACGAGGTCTCACTCTGTTGCCCAGGCTAGAGTGGAATGCCATAATCATAGCTCACTGAAGCCTCAAACTCCTGGTCTCAAGTGATCCTCCTGCCTTGGCCTCCCAAAGTTCTGGGATTACAGGCGTGAGCCACCATGCCTGTCTATTTATTTTATGTATTAACTTTTAATGCTGCTCAAACGCTGCTCACCAGCTCCAAAACCTTCCCTCCACCCCAATCCCCCAGCTCATGTGAGCAGGCCACACGCACCCAGCTCTCCAAGGGCGGCTTCCGTACTACACACTTGGGAGTCTACAGCATTACTGAGTTGTTACAGTACACATCTCCTTTTAGAGTCATCATATGTTTGTTTTTATATACAATGTCCTGGGGGTTTTAGTTGTATTTAGTGGAAGGAATAGGGAAAAGTGTGTGTACTCTATCTCCCTGGAAGCAGAAATCTCTGCCTATCTTTTCATATCATTTCTGTTTTTCCTGTTTAATAACAAAAACTTAGAAAAAGTTGATCAACAAACTGTACTAATGACATGTGTGGTGTTTATTTGGCACTTGAGTTTTTAAATCTTATATCTTTATTGCTTTTGCTTGCCACTGAGGACTATTCCTTGCCTACTTTGTTTTCAAGTCAGTGATATTAAAACATTAGTAAAAATATGTTTTTCTAGAAGAGAATAGAAAACAATTGAACACATTTTTCATCACAAATTGCACTGAGGTTGAGCTTTTGGGACCATGGATTTTTTAACCACCATTTTATTCTTAAATTTTTCTTTTAGAAAGCGTCTGAAACAAAACTTTAATAGTGGTCACCACTTGGAATTAGAGGAGGAGGAGAGAGGCATGACTGTTTGAATTTTCTCTACCATGTGTCACTACATATATTTCAAAGTTAAAACCATAACTAGAGAACATAACTGTATGACAGTCACGGTACAACCCTGTATGGAAGCTTTTCACGTTCCTCATTTTACATCAAAAATGAGGTTTAAATGGCTTATCCTCACCACCAATTGTTATGTGTCTTGGCTGCCAAGATCAGATATCCACTCAAGCCACCCTAGGTGGGGAGGAACCTAGCTTAACTGTTTAGGGTCTGGTATCTGGATCAGAATGCTTTGAGAGTTTGAAACATAGCTCTCACTTAACTACCTTGGACAAATACTTTAATTCCTCATACTTTGGCATCCTCATATGTAAAATGAGAATAATAAATAGCATTTATAAGGTTCTTCAGGACTAAGAAAGATCTGTGTAAGACACTTAGAACGTGCCTGGCACTGAGTGATGGTGGTGGTAAGTTTTACATGTATAGGTTCTAGCCCTAACATTACTTGAATTTATAGTTCTGGTGTCCAACACCTGATTTTTAATAATTTCTATATCTCTTAATCCAAATTAAGATTTGGATTAAGATTTGGATTTGGCTGGGCAGGTTACCTGAATGTGTGCACTAGATTGACACATAATAGAATTTAAATTTATTTGATTTTATCCTTTAAACTTTTCATAGTTTCCAAAAATTTCAAATGAATCAAAGTAATATTTTTTATTTTGAAAAAGGAAAATGTCATTCTTTTAATCTCTGTGTTATAATGGTACCTCGTCTCTCTAATAGGTTAATACTCAGAGCCTATACAGTAATCTTATTTATTTTTCAGGTTACAGAATACCTGTATGCTAATAAAATGGCTTTCCGATACCCAGAACCTGAAGACAAGGCCAAATATGTTAAAGAAAGAATATGGCGAAGTGAATATGATTCCCTGCTGCCAGATGTGTATGAATGGCCAGAATCCGCATCAAGACCTCCCCTGCTAGTGGAGTAGAAGCACTCCCACTGTGAAGATTTTTCCATGCTTCAGGGAACCCATTTTTTCAGACAAAAAGAGATAATGTTCTGAGATTTGTGGTCTTTTCTGTGTTTTATTCTCCCCTACCCCTTCGCTTGACTGACTTTTCCCCATGAAGCCACACATCTTTTGGGGAACAGATGTGTTGTTAATGCCCACCAGTACCCTTCAATCAAATAACCATGATGCTTTAATTCTAATTTATAACCTATACCACATCTAAGAGACGTAAAAAATGTATTTGTGAATGTCTTTACTTAATAATACTCTTATTCACACTTGCCAAAGTATTTGCTTTTTACTGTTAGAGGTAATAATCTTTTCTCACCTAGTGCTTTTAAGGCTACTAAAATAGAAATTTACTTTTATGGATGTGAGTACAGATTTCTGAGAGGAAGCCAAATTTTAACCAAATTCCATGGAAAAATTGTCATCTAAAAATGTTCTTTTATATCTGTTTTGCCTTCATGTTCTAAAATTCCCTTATAGTAGACAGGGAAATATAGATCTAGGGAAATATGAAAATTTTACCCTATTATTTTCTGGAACTAAATCAAGGCTTAACTGTAACACGAGAGAGTAGTGGGAACTACTGCTGCCTTTAGACAAATAAAACAGTCATTGTTTTCAACAGTATATAAAAATCATAGTGTAACTTTTTTATTTAATAAAAATAATATCTTAAATTTAATTGCTCCAGTTATGCTATGCTCAAGTTGTTGCCCAACTAAAAACACATATTTTCATTACTTTTAGGTGATTTTAGGAGGGAGTATAGGATACTTAAACATATATATATAATGACTAATGTCATATGACTTTTTAAGAATAAATTAGTAATGCTTCACATTTAAATGAGTCATATTTAACTGGAGAGGTTATACACTTATTCCAACAGTGATGCTCTTCTTTTTCTCTTTCTTTTTTTTTGAGACAGGGTCTCGCTTTGTCACCTTGGCTAGAATGCAGTGATGTCATATTAATAACTCACTGCAACCTCAAATTCCTGGGCTCAAGCAGTCCTCCTGCATCAGCCTTTCAAGTAGGAGTAGCTGGGAGTACAGGTGTGCACCATCACACTCCAGCTAATTTTTCTGGGTTTTTTTTGTAGAGGTCTTGGTCTTGCCCAGGCTGGTCTTGAACTCCAGACCTTAAGCAATCCTCCTGCTCAGGCCTCCAAAAGTGCTAGGATTGCAGGCATGAGCCACCGTGCCTAGCCTAATGTTGCTTTTTATTACTTGAGATAATTTGGGAATGTTCCTGTGATACATCTCTCTGAATATCTTTAGTAGAGACAACTCTTTTTCTCCATTGAAGGCGAATTTAATTTTTTTTTAAACTACCAAAATTAAGAGTTAAGTGGGATGAATAAGGTAAGTGTTCAGACCAAGAAATTCCATTTTTAATCCCAGTAAATGGGTAATAATTGGTTAATGAGAACAGTTTTCTTGTGTGGCTTACATATTGGAGAGCTCTAAAGGAAAATCCAGAAGTATTTTGAGAAATATTACTATGTATCTGCATACTATGGTTGCTTTGAGGGCAAAACTTTTAAATGCTCTAAGATAGTAACAATGGCAACAAATTATTCATAGATACATAGTTCTCTGTAGTGAAAAAGAGGCTTCAATTTTTTGTTCATTTTTTAATCTGCCTATAAATATTTATTCATAATAATTTTAAATGTAATGTAATATTTTAAGAATGGTTGAAGTAGCATTGCCATTTGGAGTATGGGAAATGCAGTTGGTTAATCCTTTAGAGGAGTAAAGTCAGAAGTCTTTTTCATAAAATAAGGAATTAGGTCACAATTGGTTTCTTTTAATTAAAGATGAAAGCTTTATGTTTTTCATGTTACCTTTGTCAAAACAAAATCATGCCTAAAGTATTTTTGTGAAATCTTGATTTTAGTTTAACAAAAGAAGGATAATTACAATCTTGTTTTTTGCTTAGTGCTTATTTCAGACAGGAATATATGCTGAATTTTACTAAGATGTTTGATTATTATGTATGTCTGGTACAATCCTAATGGAAATTGTTAAGAGAAATTATTAAATATTTTAAGGGAAAAAATAGGCTAAATGTTATATAGCCTGTTAAATAGGACAAAAATTTTAGATTTTTTTTTTTTTTTTTTGAGACAGAGTCTCACTTTATTGCCCAGGCTAGAGTGAGTGCCATGGCATCAGCCTAGCTCACAGCAACCTCCAACTCCTGGGCTCAAGCAATCCTGCTGCCTCAGCCTCCCGAGTAGCTGGGAATACAGGCATGCACCACCATGCCCGGCTAATTTTTTTTTTTTTCTATATATATTAGTTGGCCAATTAATTTCTTTCTATTTTTATAGTAGAGATGGGGTCTCGCTCTTGCTCAGGCTGGTCTCGAACTCCTGAGCTCAAACGATCCGCCCACCTCGGCCTCCCAGAGAGCTAGGATTACAGGCTTGAGCCACCGCGCCCGGCCAAATATTTTTAAAGCTAGTCTAATTGTTATTTGGCCACCAATATTTTAACAAGTATCAATTATTAGTTGTAAATTAAAATTGTTTAAGCTCAGGCTACAGGTTAGGAACTATTAGCATTGAGGAGTGGGGGAAGGAGGCCAGAATGGTATCAAATTGGAAAAGAAACTAAAACATTTGGGCCTTCTATAGAACTGTTACCTAGCAAGAAGATAATTATTTTGAAAAACAGCAATAGAGAATCTTTCACTTAAATAGAGAAGAAATTCTGTAGTGTCAGTAACTATTTAGTAGGAAAAGATTAGAATACATGTTTTTCTAATCTGCCACCACCACCTGTAGTGTGAAACAAATTGGATAACTAGGGAGGGTAAGGCTTATTGACAATAATGAGGAAAGTTTTAGTTCAAGATTTTGGTTAAAATATTTCTAAAGGATTTATTCTTAACCAGGAGTTTGCCTTATAATCACTGTGAGGCTTCTTTAAAATGCAAATGCCTCTGCTCCCCCTCTTTCCAGGCCACCCCTGGACCACTGGGGCAGAGCCCTGACAGGTGTCTTCTCAGCAGGTTCCCAGGTGATTCTGACACACTTCCCCTGCCCTCACAATCACTGCCTTAGAACAGACATCAGAAACATCTGGAGAGCTAACCGGTTCAGATGCTGATGCAGGGGGCTACGGTGGGGCCTGAGATTCTGCATTTTTGACACGCTCCCAGGCGGTGCCTATGCTGCTGGCACAGAGAACACACTGAGGCATCACTCCAGGGTCCTGCGTGTGCTGTGTGTAGTGTAAGTTTAGTGCTTACATATCATACGCTTCAATTTATGTGAAAAAGATCTACAGAAATTATGTTCTTACACAAAATAGTTTTCATCTAGTTTTATGTTTAGTTTTTACAGAATGTTTATAAGAACAAAAATTTAAACAGATTTTTCTGAAAATACATAAAAGCTAGAAAACTGTTTAATTCTGAATTATAGATTTGTAACATACTTAGTAAAACCTAGCAACCAATTTTCGTTTGTAAAAGATTATCAAGTAGACATTTGTTTATTTTACTACTAGTTCTCACATGACATGACTTACCTTGTCCTTTGTCTTTTCTTTCTCTAAATTATCAGCCTGGAAAGAAATAAGAATTTATACACTTGCAAAAGAGTTGCTAATTATTTAAGGCCAAAACATAATTATTAAGGAGTGTGCAGCATTCCTTGCTGCTCTCAGATAACAAAAAACCCAAAAGGGATAGTGGAAGAGTGGAGAAAGCCTTGCCTTGGAAGAAATACTTCATCCAAATGCTCCTGTAGCCTTTTTCTTAAGCCCATTCAGTATCCCTCAAGGATAACTTTTTCATACTCTTAAACTCTAGGGTTCTGTTGGATTCACTGAATGGAATCAGCTCTGTTGAGCACATGTAATGCTTTAGAACATTAAATCTCAAAGCTCTTAACTGGGCTTCCATTTATAGGAAAGTCCTAAAGAATGATATAACGAATGTTTGATGATATTTCCATCCAAGATAAGACCCCGTGTGTTCAGGTGCAGGCACATACTTTTATCTACTATATTCTCACCTGATTTGTGATTTGCACTTTGTGCATCTAAATGTTAAATGAAAACCTCCATAGATTAGCTAAAGTAACACACTCCATATTTAATATATTTTAGACAATTTGACCACAGAAAGCTTTCTCTTCTGAGATCAGAATAAGATTTTTTTTTTTTTTTTATGTAAGCAGAGAAAAAACTCAATGCTTTGATTCAAACTTCAGTAAATTCAGTTGGGCCTAATTAGACCACACATCTATTGCATAATTCCCTTAATTCTTGCCAGGAGTTTCTGAGATAAACTAGTGATTAGATTTTAAAACATAATTATTTTTCTTTCTTGGACAAAGAAAACTGTGCCTCTCAAAAGTAAATATGAAAATGTGTTCATAGTTGCATAAAATAGACATCTTAAGTCTGTAAATGGTATTTTGCCAACAAACTTGACTGTTTTCCTATGGCTATTTAATCTTGTTTCTTCCAAATAAAAATGTACTTGCTACTTTGCTATTTGGGAAGTTATTCCTACATTCAACACACTTTAAGTTTTAAGACAGAGAAATTTGTGGGTATATATATTCCTGAGTTTTCAGGGTTTTCTTTTATGTTCTAGAAAAAGTATTTTCGCTTTCCTGATTTTAAGTGTATGTTGTAGCAAATCATTGATTCCTGTATAGTCAGTGAATTATCACCAACACATTTGGTATATACAGTTGGCAAATAATGACAAACTAAATTTTATTAATAGTACCTACTCTGCCAGATGTTCTAAGCATCTTACATATTTAATTCTCATCATCGCCCTCCATTTCTGTGCCTGTTTTATGGACAAGGACAGAAGCACAGAGAGGTTAAACCATTTGCCATGTCTCCTGGCGAGTGGCAGAGCCTGGACTCTTAGCTCAAACCCCTCTCAGAAGAAAGGAAGGCCTTTGTGTAGGCAAATATAGCTGAATCTTAAACACTTTTAAAAATTGTTATTTCAGATGAAAATTCTTCACCTATTCTTATTAGTCTTAGGTCCTTTTTAGTACATTTTACCAGTTCATTTGATTTTTATTTTGTTCCCATTTATAGTTCAAATGTAATATAAATCTGTTTTATTCCTTAGTCTTCATTTTAAGTATTGGATGTAAACATTACAGATTTGGTTTTGAATTTGACAAATTACACCAAAGATTCTCAGTAGCCAGTTCACTAACATCTTTTGATTTAGTAATCTTCACAGAACCACAACTGCTATCACTTCTGTGCAAATCAGTTTCAACAGGGCTTGTATATTGTAATATTCACTTTGTGAATCCACCCATGTCAGTGTGCGTTTTAATTATGAGGTATATTTTAAATATCATATGCATATATAACTTCTTCCATTAAGAGTAAAATGTATGCATGGAATAAGAAATGAGACCTATTTTAGCTAAATATTTGACAAAATTTCTGCCCAATGTTCTATTATATTTTGCCTAATGACCTTTAAAATTAAAACTGTATTTTTGCAATTGATACTTTTTGTGTTCCTTTGATAACATCCCAAGCATTAATGATTAACTTCAAGGAAGCTACTCATTGCAAGTCATAGCTAATCCTTGCTCCTCGTTGTGTTTAAGGTGAAATGATGGAATGAATAGTCTTGTAATTGCTTATAGGAAAACTAGGTTGAGGGGAATGTCTGTGTAAACATATTATACCAGATTGACCTCTTACAGATGGTTCCCAGTATAGGTCTAAAAACATCATAATTATGTGAATTATTTTTTCTCTTTTATGATATGTTAATTGTAATGAGATGTGTATTCTTATATTTCCCTAGTAAAGTTTTCCTATACCTAAAAAATGCTTTATGACCTTGCTTTTAAAGGCTGCTGTGTGTAGGACACTTTGAAAACTTGGTATTATTATAAACCTTAATACACATGCACACACATAAACACACACTTCCACAATACTTGATCCCTTGGGAATGGATTTTTAGACTTAAACTCACATGTGGAGTATTAGTTGTGCTCATCTTTTCATTTCCTTTTGTAACACTTCCTACTCCCATTTCTCTCATTTAATCACAACAGTAAAGGAATTATTTCTCACCTACTTCCCCCCAATCCCCCATAAACAAATTTCAAGACCCTTATCAAGGGGGGAAATGATACAATAGCTAATACCTACTGAGTGCTTACTTCAATTCAGGCACTATTCTAAGTACCTTTTACATATATACTCATTTAAACTTCATAACATCCTCATGAGGTGTAAGTACTAATGTTTTCGTGTTTTACAGATGTAGAATCTGAGGCACAGAGACATTAAGGTCATGTAGCTAGTAAAATGGCAACACGAGGATTCAGATCTCTCACATGGTTTGACAAGACCCAGATCCTATTTAAACCAGACTATTCACCTACTTTGAGCCTACAGCCCATGCAGCAGATCATCATAGTTATGCTGTCTGTCTCACTTGGTAGTTATAAACCTAACCTCCACCTCCCCCCCCCAACTGAATGGATCCCCTTTTGGCCAAAGGGACGCCAGAAAAACCTTAAAACTGAGTTCTGGCCATGAAGGGAAGGGAGGTGGATATGACTCCTTATACTTCCTCCCTTTTGGACTATTTGCAAACAGGACCTAAGGCCAAGTAAGGCAAAGGTTACACCTGCAAGCCATCAATTTGTTTAACAATCATCTTGAGTATATTGTAGCTTGCTCTGATAAGTAGACTCCCTTATC
Source organism: Mirza zaza (assembly GCA_008750895.1). NCBI lineage: Eukaryota > Metazoa > Chordata > Mammalia > Primates > Cheirogaleidae > Mirza > Mirza zaza. The sequence continues at coordinate 8,616 of VSMD01062393.1, read as the reverse complement.
TTTAAAACATTTCTTTCTATGGAATCTAAGCCTTTATATAGAACTTTATTTCTTGAACCAGTTACAAATCAAAGAATCAACCTGCCTATAACCTATAACCCCCCTTCAAGATGCCCTGCTTTTTGGGGCCAAATCAATGTATACCCTCATATATTGACTTAAGATTTTTACCTACAATTCCTGACTTCCTAAAATGTATAAAACCAAACTGTAACCTAACCAACTTGGGACAACTTAAGGTTTCTTGGATATGGCTCCCTGGGCCAGCAGTAACTCATATTCAGCTCACAATAAACCACTTTAAATTATTTTACAGAGTTTGATTTTGTCTGTTAACACCAGGATGGATCAAGATAAAACAAGCCATGTGTAATCATGTCTATACGCAGACAAAACACAGGCATTGCCCAAGCCACAAAATGACCAAATACCACCTACCCTAGCAAGTGTGATTGACTACTGATTCTTTACCTATTGTAATTTTAGCCTCAATCTAGTCTGCACCCCTAAAGATAATATTTATTGAAATAACCCATCATATTTCCTTTTGTAAATAAGTAATTTGTGGGGAGATGTTTCAAGACCATGTAAAAAACCTTATCAAAATTTCACCCACTAAGTTTTAACATCCATCGATTTTCTAACTATAATTCTATAGATATTAGTTGGCATTCTATTATGAGGAAGAGAATTTCCTTCTTCCCCATGACTCTTTTCATTTATTCATATTGGTAGGGACTCATGGATTCTTATTTTAGTCACTAGGCTATTATCATTGCTGTCATTTACTCTGATGTTCAGATGGTCTGAGCTTTGGCCAGATGGAGCACCTTTGCTCTGGCTCCTGGATCCTTTAATTAAATAACAGGTCCCACAATTATTTGGGTATTTTCTTATTTTTGATACAGTGAGTTGTTCCAAGCTCATCTTGTGCTTTCCTTTCCCCAACTCTGGAATCATTCGTTTTTCTGGGGTTCCCTCCTCTTAAAATAATCCCATCACTTGACCTCCAGCTTGACCCCACTGTTCCACCTTCCTCTCTCACAGGAGGCTTTTCCTGATTCTCCTTTGCTGATCCCTCCTTCTGGAAAGTTGGAACGCTGGGGATCCGTCTTTGGATCCCTTTTCCATTTACACTCACTCTTTTGATCTCCTGGTTTTTAAACTATGTGATATGTTGCTGATTCCCAAATGGATATACCCAGCCTGGACCTTACCCTGAATTCCAGACTTATAAACACTGTTGTCTCAACCAGCGTCTCCATTTGGCTATTTATTCATTTATCTATTTCAGAATATTATGGGGGTACAAACGTTTTGGTTATATGAATTGCTTTTGTACAGATTGAGTCAAAGTTTTAAGTGTGTCCATCCCCCAGATGGTGTGCATTGTACCGTTAAGTGTGAATTCACCCATCCCCTCCTCCCCCTCCCAACTGCTTGATTTCTGTTGAATTTTACTACCATATGTGCACATGAATGTTCATTCAGTTCCAATTTAGTAGTGAGTTCATGTGGTTTTTGTTTTTCCATTCTTGTGATACTTCACTTAAAATGGTCCCATCCAGGTTATTACGAAAGGTATTAGTTCACCATGTTTTTATGGCTGAATACTACTCCATGGTACACATATACCACATTTTATTAATCCACTCATGTACTGATGGGCACTTGGGTTGTTTCCACATCTTTGCGATTGTGAATTGTGCTGCTATAAACATTCGAGTGCAGGTGTCTTTTTTATAGAATGTCTTTTTTTCCTTTGCGTAAGTACCCAGTAGTGGGACTGTTGGATCAAATGGTAGGTCTACTTTTAGTTCTTTAAGATATCTCCATACTACTTTCCATTGAGGTTGTACTAGTTTGCACTCACACCAACAGTGTGTAAGTGTTCCTTTCTCTCTGCATCCACGCCAGTGTCTGTTGTTTTGGGATTTTTTTTGTTAAAAGCCATTCTCACTGGTAGTTTCAAAAAAACCCCACTTTTATTCCTATTGTGAGGCTGTTGGACACTTTGGCCATCTCAAGTACACTGAGCAGGAAATCAGTGCATCTGGCACTATACAGGAGTCTCCAATACTGTTTGTTAAGGCTGGAATTTAAACAGAAGGAATTTTCCCCTTGTGTTTGTAATCTCCACGTGCGCCCACCTGCGCCTTGCGTACACCGGAGGCCTGGACTTCTCACTCTCACGTCTGCTAAGAAGTCACATCTGCAAGGCTTGGGGTGAGTACAGCACAGTTAGATGCAGATTTTAAGCAAACATTAATATTTCAGCGTGTCCTTGGGACAGGAAAATGAAATGCACGCGGACGCTCATAAAGGCACACCGTCAGGTCACGCTGATATGACCTCTGACTCAAAGGCTTTTAGTGGTTAAAAGACAGTAAGATTCATTCCAGCCAAAGACTAAAAATTACACAAACATGCATGAGCAAAACATCAGGCATAGCACTCTTGTTTGAAAAACACTGCACGGCCAAACAAAAAGCAGAAGAGTAACGTTTTCGTTTTCCGCGCAGCCAGCTCTGTTCCGCCCACCCCTCTGCCCGGGTCAGGGCCACCATCTAACACCCAGCCAACCGGGAGGGAGAAGAGCGCCCTCAGTCACTTTCCTCGCGGCCCCCTGGGGCCCCGGCGCGCTTGGACCCAGGCCCCGGCGGGCGCCACCGAGCGCGGCCCTCCCGCGCGTCCTAGAGCGGCCGCGCGGGACCCAGCCGGCAGCGCACTTCCGCCTGCGCACGTCGCCGCCCCGCGGACGGCTGGGCCTCGGTGCGGGCCTGCGCCTCCCTCGGCTCCTGCCACGGGCCTCGGGGAGAGGGTGAGTGGGGCAGGGCGCGCCGGAGGGGGGCGGGCGCGCTTCCTCGGGAGTCGCCGGCTCGCCCAGGCCCGGCGCGGAGGACCCAGGCCCCGGGAGCGCCCGGAGCGAATACGCGCCTCGTCCACCGCCCCGGGCCGGAGCCTTGGTCGCCCGGCGCTGCTGCCGCCGTCGCCGCCCACCCGCCTTTTGCGAGACCCACAGCCTCGCCTCGGGGAGCCTGGGCTCTCTAGTGGCGGGAGGCCTGGCCTCGGGCCCTGGCTGTGCCTCGGCCACTCGCTCTCTTTCTCCGGGCCACGGTTCCTTCGGCTCTAAAATGGAGGACGGTAGTGTCTGCCCTGCGCACACCACTGGGTGATGGCAGGGCTGACGCTGCCTGCCTGCGAACCACGGAGCGCCGATTCTCAGCCCGGCAGCCAGTAGACTCCCTTGGGAAGCCTTCCAAATGCTGAAGCTCCGCGGTCACCGGGTGATGGCGGTCCGCTGCCGGGACCGAAACCGCGGGCCCAGAGTGTGAAATGACAGTACTGTGGTCACGACCGGATTATGCACTTCGTCGAAGGTGGATCGCAGTCTTGAGAAAGCAAGCAGCTGTTATTTTCTCCAAGAAGACAGGGTCCTAATCTGGTTTGCGCAGTTTTAATTCCTAGTGCCTAAAATGGTGCATGTCCCAAAACATGCACGACTGATCCAATAAATTAATTTCTAATTACTTCCCAACTTAATGGGAGGGTTTTGCTTATATTTGGTTCGATTTTAACCTTTTTATTATAGAAACTTTCAAACGTATGCAAAATAGTATACTGAACTCCCAATTCATGATCAGTCTTGTTTCATCTATAACCCTCATCCCCGCCCCCCCAGTATTTTAAAGCAAATCTGAAATGTACCATTCCATCTGTTAAATACTTGTTTATGAAGCACAATAACTCCTTTTTTAAACATAAAATCATTATTAGTTTAATTAGCATTTCATATTATCCTCTACTATCCAGTCAGTGTTTACATTTTTCCAGTTGTCTCCCCCACACCCCATCAGTTTGTCCAAGTCAGAGTCTAGACAAACTACACATGTTACATTTGGTTGATGTCTCCTGGATTTAAGCTTTTTATTCCCTCCTTATTTTTTTTCCTTGTATTTTACTTGAAGAACAAATCATTTGTCCTGTAAAGTTTCTGCATCGTGGATTTTGCTTTGTGGTGTCCTTTAATAAGCAGGTATTTAAATCTACAGCCTTTTCAGGTTTCAGGTTCTTTTTAGCAAGAAAACGTCATGGGTACTGTGTATTTCATACTGCATGACATCAGGAGTTAAATAAGATCTTGTCTTTCTTTGTGGACCTTTCATGTACAAATAGCACCACAGGGTAACCAAATAAGTGACCAGGGAATTATAGAAGGATGCCAGCTAATAACTGCAGAAGGAATGAGAGAATATCACTTTTTGGCAACTGCTAATGAAATAATGGATCCTGGCAATGATCACTAGTAGCTGTTAACATCAGAGAAAGAGAGATAGCCAGACAATGCATGCCTCTGGATGGAAGCCTCTCATACCACTTACCCAGTATTCTTGGAGTAATGGAGATGGTGCGGGAGATATAGCTTCTCCATGAGTTGATAATTGTTGAAGCTTAGTGATGGATATGTGGCAATGCATTATACTAATCTATTTCTGTATGTGTTTGGAATTTTTCATAATAAAACATTTTTTGAAAAGATTAGCCAGTTGACTAGTAAGTTCAGGTCAGTCTGATGCAATTGATTATAGTTCTCTGTTAGCCTTTCACTAAATGATGCTCAAATCTGATTCCATGTTAGAATCATGGGGGAAGGCTTTTATTCTCTCGCCTTTTTAAATTTTTAATACTAAAACACATGTCTCACTTGCACAATTTCCTGTCTAATTGTTCTGGGATGGAGCTCAATCATTGATAAGATGTAAAAGCTCTCCAGGTGATTCTGATTATGCTCTCAGGGTTGTGTAACTGGTCTAGATCCATTATTTGTTAGAGATGACAGATTGATTATTATCCCTTCTGTATTTTATTAGCTTTTGCAAATTTTAACTTTCTACATTCTGTTTATTCTCACCTGTCTTGCAAACTGTAATCCAATAGGGAAGCCTCAACAAATTAAGCTGCATAATTATCAGAGGAAGACTTGATCTTGGAGGTGAAAATGTAGAGTAACACATGGGAAGGTAGCAATAACCTCAAGGCTTGTGTTTAGGGTAAGATGTACTACCTTGTATGTGAAAGTTGTGGGGAGCAAGTTGGTGAGGAGCTGTTTCCTAACATGGAAAGGAAGAGTAGGTGATGTATAGTTAGAAAAGCATCTTTGTCCTTCTGATACATTTTAAAAAAACATTAGTATTAAATATAATACGTTTAAATTAAATAGATGAGACGTCACTCATTGGAACCCAGAACTCATTGGAACCTAGAACTATCTAAAGATTTAAAGCTAAATAATACCTCTCCTGTCCCCTGCCTATCACTTTAATCACCCCTAAGATAACCAGTATTAATAGTATGGTGTGTATCCTTCCACACCAAACTGTCTTTTTAAGTATAGGGGCTTGGGGCATTGTTATAAAAATAAAATCATACCATAGCTATCTAACTTTTCTCACTGTCATCCCTCCAAGATAATAGTTACAAACCTGACTCTTTATTAGCTGCAGAATAGTTAACAAATAGTAGAATAATAGTATGAATGTATAGTAAAATATTCATCTATTTCCCCATTGACATATTCAGATTGCTTCCATATTTTAGTTGCCTTAAAAGCACAATAGTAAACATCATTATACTTAGATCTTTTGATTCTGTAGGGTAGATTCCCAAAAATGGGATTGCTGGGTTAAAGCATATTTAACAGCATTATTCTTGGTAATATATATATATATATATATATATATATATCGATAAATTATTCTCTGAGAGCATAATAGCAATTCATACCTCTACCACCAGTAACTTATGAGAGTACCCATTTGCCATCATCCTGGTTAGCACTAGCTAGCATTGCTTCATTGCTATTTGCCAGCTGATGTGTAGAAAATGATCTGTCTTTTTTCTTTTATTTGCATTGCGCTAACTACCTGGAGACTGAGCACTTTTCTTTTTATCTTTTTGTTTTATTTTTATGGATGCCTAATAGTTGTCTGAGCACTCTTCATGCTTATTGGCCATTTGGATTTCTTCTGTAATTCCTATATTATCTTTTGCCTGTTTTTCTATTGTATTAGTATTTTTTTAATTCATTGGAATAAATTTTTCTTAGGGATGTTTACCTGTTGTCATAAGGGGTGCAAACAGTTTTCTCCAGGTGCTTTTTGTCCTTTGACTTTTTGAGTCTTTTGATATATAAAAAGATTTTATGTAGTGAAAATGTCTGGTTTTTTAAATTTCTAGGTTTCCTGTCTTGCCAATAAGAGCTTTCTCATCACCAAAGTTAAACATGTACAGATTCTCCTAATTTTTTCAACATATCTTATTGGAGTTTTTACATTTAAATTTCAAACCCATGTGGAATGTATTTTTATCTACAATGCAAATTGAGCATCTTGCTTTGCTTTTTTCTGCAAGAACAGCCAATTATGTCAGTTCTGTTCATTAAATAAGCCACCCTGTGGGGGAGTTTTTTTGTTTGTTTGTTTTTTTAGACAGAGTCTCACTCTGTCTCCAGGGCTAGAGTGTTGTGGCATCAGCCTAGCAACCTCAAACACCTGAACTCAATCCATCCTCCTGCCTCAGCCTCCCGAGTAGCTGGGACTATAAGTGTGCACCACCATGTGTGGCTAATTTTTTTTATTTTTAGTAGAGATGGGGGTCTTGCTCTTGCTTAAGCTAGTCTTGAACTCCTGACCTCAAGCAATCCTCCCAGGGTGCTAGGATTACAGGTGTGAGCCACCACACCTGACCTTTAAACCACTCTTTTCATACCTTTGTTATTTACTGTATTGATTGCCATACATACTTAGTTTATTCATGGACTTTTCCTTGCTTTCACCTCTATTTATGTGCCAATATTATTCTGTTTTTATTACATCTGATTAATGTCATAAATGTTAATATCTAGAAAGGCAGGTCATTACTACTTTTTGTAATTTTCTTATCCATTCTCAGACATGTATTTTTTTTCTTTCATGTGATTTTTAGATTGTTCTTGTTCCAAAAGAAATCCCACTGGAAATCTAGTAGGATTTGCACCAAATATACTGACATTAATTTTAGAAAGATGAACATTTCCATGATACCAAGTCTTCCTATCAAGGAACATAATGTGTGTCCCCATTATAAGTTGGTTTATTTATTTATTGTTCTTGTGAATGAGATTTTTTTCCCCCATATTTTTTTTTATCTGGTTATTGCTAGGGCTGAGAAAAACTATTGAAATTTCTATGTATTCAGCTCTCAGTCAAATTTTCTTATTATAGTAGTTTTTCTTAAAATTATTATGTTTTCCTCCTTGCCTCCAATGTGCATAATCTATAATTGGTTAGGTTTATGTTTCAGTTCATTCTCATTTATTCTATTTGGTACACATCTTCCATCACAGAAATATATCAGAGATATTAGATGTGGCCAGAAATAGTGAAAGGAACAGTGCCAGGAGTTGGCAGGAATCCACACATTCAATAGGTTATTGCTGATCAGTTAAAATAGCAGAGTTCTAAGTCCTAACAAGTCATGGACCCTGACATGTAGGAAGTGAGACATTTGCTCAGCATCATTATGAAGTATCAGTATTACTGTAGAGTATATAGAGCATTACTGTTTATGATCATTTAGAGAAAGGGCTGATCACCATGGGCACCAGGGACACCATTTGGAAAGCATCATTAAATACCATCTCTTGCCCAGAATCTCAACTAGAATTGTTTCTATTTTAGTGTTCATTAGAAGGACTTAAAAAAAAGTAAGCGGAAAGTAGAGTTCCCATATACCCTCTCACCCCCTCACCCCCCAATTCCTCCTGTGTTAACATCTTGGTTTAGTGTGGTACATTTGTTACAGTTGATGAGTCAATATTGATACACTCTTAATAACTAAAGTTTACATTAGGGTTCATTCAGTCTTGTGTTGTACATTCTGTGTACAGTTGGCCAATGTATAATGGCGTGAATCTATCCTAACTATAGCATACAGAATAGTTTCACTGCCCTTAGAGTACCGTGCTCCACCGATTCATTCTTCCCTCCCTCTCCCTGTATCACTGGCAAACACTGATCTTTTTACTATCTCTATAGTTTTGCCTTTTTGAGAACATCATACAGTTGGAATTCAGCTATAGTTTTTAATTGACTGGGTTTAGTTTTTATTAGTGTGTGTAAGCTGTTATACAAAGTTTGGTAATTGTAGTTTTAGCTGATTTAAGATTTATTAAAGTCTTACTTTGGATTTGTGTGGAAAACTATTAGAAAACAGGAATCCAGACGGTTCTGAATAAATAAAAAACAAATAACAGTAAATCTCCCAGGAATGTGTTTTTTTTTTTTTTTTTTTTTGAGACAGAGTCTCACTTTGTTGCCCAGGCTAGAGTGAGTGCCGTGGCGTCAGCCTAGCTCACAGCAACCTCAATCTCCTGGGCTCAAGCAATCCTGCTGCCTCAGCCTCCCAAGCAACTGGGACTACAGGCATGCGCCACCATGCCCGGCTAATTATTTTTTCTATATATATTAGTTGGCCAATTAATTTCTTTCCATTTATAGTAGAGATGGGGTCTCGCTCTTGCTCAGGCTGGTCTTGAACTCCTGAGCTCAAATGATCCGCCCACCTCGGCCTCCCAGA
>VSMD01062392.1:0-20117 GCA_008750895.1 Mirza zaza | reverse complement strand
ACTACCCTTGCCCTGCTCCCCTTCCCTTCCCCTTCCCCACTACCCTTGCCCTGCTCCCCTTCCCTTCCCCTTCCCCACTACCCTTGCCCTGCTCCCCTTCCTCTTCTCCACCCCTTCCCCTTCCGCGCTGCCCTCCCCGCGCCCGCAGGCCGAAGCGGCAAGCGAAGCCCGCGGCTGACGACGGCTTCTGGGACTGCAGCGTGTGCACCTTCAGGAACAGCGCGGAAGCCTTCAAGTGCAGCATCTGCGACGTGAGGAAAGGCACCTCCACCAGGTACAGACCGGCCTTGCCTTTGTTGAAAGCCTTTCTGTAAGGTGGAGGAGAGGGCAGTGAGCCGCACTTTCCGCCCTCTTTCCCACCTGTTGATCGCAGTTGCTCTGCGTCTGCGGTGGCCTGCGTGTGTTTCGGGGTGGTGTGCGGTGGCCTGCGTGTGTTTCGGGGTGGTGTGCGGTGGCCTGCGTGTGTTTCGGGGTGGTGTGCGGTGGCCTGCGTGTGTTTCGGGGTGGTGTGCGGTGGCCTGTGTGTGTTTCGGGGTGGTGTGCGGTGGCCTGTGTGTGTTTCGGGGTGGTGTGCGGTTCTGTTGGGTGCAGAGCCTCGTGTTCCCTAAATGATTTATGGGAGGGAGTTTTTCCAGGTTTTCTCTCGGGTTTCCAACACTCCGGATTGATTTGACACTCGTGTCCCTTGGCTTACTCTGGTATTGGCTTAGAAGGAGGGGCAGCAGCGCTGTTACTGTGGATCATGCGACAGACCCTTTTATTTTTGCCATTTACAGAATGGTTTTAATTTGCCTGTCCTGAGTTATTTCTCTCCTCTCTGAGAAATTTAGTGGTGGTGGTGTTACAGTAAGGCTGGTTATGCTTTTCCTGTCTTAAGCTGCAAATGTCTGTTATTTTCTTGCACTCGAAGAAAGTAAATGTTGGGGCTTTGATAAAGAGAGTGCATTTTTTTGGCAGGCTGAGCTGTCAGTTTTTTTTTTTATTAGCTTACGCAGAGTGATGATGGAGGACCATTTTGCAAAATGGTGAAATGAATAGAGTGACTATATTGAAGTTCGTGTTTAAAGAGAATGTGGAAAGAATTCCTCTTCCTTTAGACGAAGGTAGTAAACTGCATGTGGTATCAAAACGAGTTGGCCTACTTTGGATTTAACATTTACACATACTTGGATAAAATACAAAGACTGATTCTGTAGTCGTTTGGTCATCTTTTAACTTTTGTCTGGAATTGGTTTCAGTGGTGTTGGAGTTTGACGTTAAACTGTTCTAGGTGTCATTTAATGAACAGACATTGGGACGTGTGAAAGTGAGACAGAATAAGTGAGTTTTTGGTGGATCCTTTAGAACTTAAAGTTGACGGCCAAAAGTCTCATTTCATCAGGTACTTGTTTTTGAGTTGGTGGAGTCCCAGTGTGACTGTGTAGTAGTCATATTCCACTTGGATACTGTTCTTTGATTAAATGTATGTGTCCTGTTGGGGTTTCATTGGTTTATTTATACGTGGTGTTGAATAGGATATTGGGCAACCTAAAAGAATCTAACTCTGGGATTAATTGGCCCAATTACTGGTTTTGCAAATTCCATTAACTCTTTAAATAATGAGACCTTTGAATAAAAGTATTCAGCAACTAAAACTATTTCCCCGTAAGTTGTTCCGTAAGAATTCATTATCATAGATTTAGTTAAAGTAAAAAACACTGCGTCGGTGGTTTTATAGGTTTTGTTTTGCTGTCTAAAATAGGGAATTCCATCAAATGGCTTAAAAGTTTAGAAGTGTATTTGTTATTTAAAGCAATAGTGATTATATATTATTTATGAGTAATGTTTTTTACACGTAGAATCCCTCAGAGGCCAAACCTCTTTATTGTGGTTTTGCTTTGAGTGTTACCGTAGATGATGTTCAAGTAAGTGACCAGGAAACTCCTAAGAACTTGAGAACCTTACTGGTGAAGAGAAACCTAAACCAAATGCAAAAGTTTAGGTTTGATTTATTGCTGGGAATAATTATCTCATAATGAAGTGCATTTCAGTTTTTACATGTATTTTTAAAAATCTGACTCATCAATTTTTTTGGAAGCATGCAGGTTTTGACTTTCAAAACAAAGTATATGAAGTTTTTTTTTCAGAGCTACAAATGATGTCAGTGAAATTCAGTTTTTAAAAAGATATTAAGTTATTAGTAATTAAAATATTTTAGAGTCTATGTAGGGATAGGAAACTCACCAACCGTGTTTTAGGGTCTTCTGTAATTTTTTGATGTCTGTCATTGAGTAGGATTTTTTTCTTTTTTCTGTTCTTTTCCTTCTAAAAGCTGTCACTCTGCACATTGAGTAGGAATTGAACACAGATTTCACAGGTCTGAAGACTTAAACTCTATCAATTCATGATGCTCTTAGCTAGCCGAAATTTATTTTGGTTATTATCAATGTTTTGGTCTTTTAGATCTAGTCAGAAGTCACCATTAATTGGAATGCCGATATTATTTTGGCTTTCCTATGTTATGAACAGATCGCATGTGGAGAAGTGAATTTGACAGGTTTCCATCCTGTTCTGTCCTGTGTATTAACAGTTGGTTTATTTTTCTGTGATACTGGTTACTGCTATGATTTTTTCTTGGGCCTTTTTCTTGTGATTTTTTTGTACCTCAAGGGTTTGATATGAACTTGACCTTTTCTGTCTTGTATAATATTAATCACACTTGGTATGGCAGTAGAAAACATGTTGGGTTTGGATGCTGGGTAATCAGCAAAAAATTGTGATTTTTATAATAATTTGTTGCCTGGCACAGAAATTGACTTTTATTGCTTTGAACTGTTTTGTATTTTAACAGCCTTAGCTAGCCATTGGTTATTTTGGAGTTTTCCTTCATTCTTATCCCCATCACGTGCTAGTCAACCAAGGAAATCGGCTTCGCATTAGTGGTAGTCAGGTAGGATAGAGAACTGTATTGCCTTTTGAGGATAGACTTGATACTCCCCAGCTTGATGGGGAAAATACTGCTGTTCATCCAAACAACAGTTATTAAATTCCTAGGATGCGACAGACACTGCCGAAGGTATTGGGGAGAGGGAAGGGAGGTAGGAGAGTTACAGAGTGACCATAACCCAAGTGACAAAGGCTCCACGAGCACTGTAAATAAAGTGCCATGGGGAGGCAGAGCAGGCGGCCTGGGGACTCAATTAGAGGGATGCCCGCCCCCCCGTTTGTTGTGGACAAGGAGAATTGATTTCTGCAAAACCACCTGTCAGCCTTGCACTCCTGTTGCCAGATGCATCAGATAGTTCTACTTCTGCAGGTGGGATTGTGGAGGTGATGACGAATGAGCTCTGTTTTTCTTTGTGGAGCAGCACAGAGCAGAATTAAAGGAAGGGCATATGTCCTGAGGAATATATTAAGGGAAGGAGGAGGAGGCACTTCATGGGCTATTTGGAGGTTCAGGGGCCAGTAGAGATCTGTATTTTAGGTATATTATCCACTGTGTGTTGGGTCTCTTCGCTTCTTTTCCTAACTGTACTGTCCTGCTCTTTACACCTTGCTGACTCTTTTTCTTAAAGTTTTATTGAGGTATAATTTGCATATTATTCCATAATTCCCCTATCATAAGTGTGCAATTCAACAACTTTTAAAGAGTTGTGCAACCATTGCTACGACCCAATTTTAGGACATTTCCATCATGCCAAATGGTTTGGTCTTGAGCATTGTGTGGAATACTTTTAAGTCCTCAATGGCAGAGCGTGGCAGCTGGGAGGGCTGCTTTCTCCTCGTGCTACTGATGGCCCTAAGGCTTTCAAGGTAGAACGTAAGAGTGTGTGTGTGTGTAAGGGGCGGGTGGGTGGGGAAGAAACACTCTCCCTTTCCTTAGCGATAGCTAAAGTAGGATTTCCCATCGTGCTTTGCCAGGCTCAGGAAGGGAGGATGCCAGCTTTGAAAAGAAGGAAAAACAATCTACCAATGCGTGAATTTACCTGTTTTTGTTAAGTTGAAGTTCTCAAGTGTTGGGCAGAGGAACTTCTTATAAACTTGGTGATAAATAAATTTTATTTTGTGGTCTTCTCTGAACAAAGTGTTACTGTAAAATCAAAGTTGTCAAGACATTGCTGCGTATTCTTGTTGATGAGTGTTTCTTTGATAGCAGTGCTGCATTTTTACCTTCAGCTACTGCTTAAATCACAGTCACTTGAAAAATTGGAAAATGTTTGCTTTCATTCATTACCATAAATTTGGAACTTTTCTAGTCTTTAGTGCCAGGATTTATCACTATGTTGAATTGAAGTTGTGTTTCATTTTGTCCCTGTTTATTTGAATACTGCCCCCTGAAAAATGTACTGGTTTTAAGAGCTTTTATAGACAAGTTGAAGTGAGGAAATTACTTTAGATGTATAATAAGATTGTGTAGAAATAACTAGTTTTTAAAAAAGTTGATATTCAGCATATCTAATTGGAAGGGTTGAAGAAACAGCTGCTTATGTGTGAAATGTTCCTTGTTTGGGAACTCTCTAATTCATTGTGATTGTAACTTTGGACTCCCACCACACCCCCTTAAATTTTGAGACCCTGACAACTCAAAATCTCTTGAATACTCATAAAGTACTTTTAAAGTTTTATGGGAAAACTCAGCATAGTTGTGATTTTTGCTCTTCAAAAGGGTATCATTCTTTGATGCTTTTTAAATAGGAAAACTTCTAGAAAGAAGAGAAGGTACCTGCAGTGGGGCAGAGCCAGGTGTCTTATCTGCATTTGCTGGTAATCCACAGGTTTGGCTTTTTAGGTTGTATTGGCTTTGTTGTAGTGTTTGTCTTTCATAAAAATTCTCCTTAAAATACATCAAAAAGGCTGGGTATGGTGGCTCATGCCTATAATCCTAGCACTTTGGGAGACTCGAGGGAGGAAGCTTGTTTGAGACCAGCCTGGACAACATAGCAAGACCCCCATCACTACGAAAAAGTTTTAAAAAATTATCAGATATGGCTGCGTGTGTGCCGTGTAGTCCTAACTATTTGGGAGGCTGAGGCAGGAGGATCGCTTGAGCCGGGGAGTTCAAGGGTGCAGTGAGCAATGGTGAACACCACTGTACTCCAGCCTGGGCAACAGAGCAAGACCCTGTCTCCAAAAAGAAAAATAATACATAAAAAAATTTGTCTTTGTTTTCCAAATCATCAAACTTCATCAGATCTTTCAACCTCAAAGGTGGTACAAAAGCTGGTACAGTTTTGAAGATCACTGTTATCCAGGAATGGAGTGATAAATTATTTTGTATTTGCTATTGCATTGGAATTACTGATTTATTGGTACTGACTTGATCTTATGTGTACTTGGTGACCCTAGAGTAAATTAACTGGGTGGTTGTGGTCATTTGACAAGTTTTTATTGAGCACACAGCCTTCTGGGCTCTGGGTGTACAGTGGTAGAAAGACAGACAAGGTTCCTGTTCTTATTGAGCTTAAAATACTATGGAGAGGAAGAGAATATAAACAAGTAAATAGGAAAATAAGGTAATTTCAGGTAGTGTCAAGTGCTACAAAGAAATTACAGCAGGATAAAGAACGTGATAAGAACTGGGTGGAGTGACTGCTTTATAGACAATGTTTAGGAAACAGTAATGCTGCTTTCTTTGGAGCCGGGGTATAGTTCTTATCTCAGATTTACAGAAAAATGCCATCTAGCTCATTTGATGGGATAGTTTTTAGAGGTGGAGCTTTTGTGCCAGGCTACTAAACTTTTCTTAGTTGTGTGTTGTAGACTAAACGAAGGCCAGCTAACTTACCAGTATAGTCTGTTAGTCATTAGGGTGGGAGGCTATGACTGGATTCACTTACATATGATTTATTCACATGGCATACATTAATTGTGTGCTTAGGTAGGTGCTGAAGAAATTCCAAGACTAAGAAAAATTTCCTTAGGAAGCTGTAGTTTACCAAAATAGTCATCAGAACTAATTGAGTTCATTAGTACTTTAATAGTAGGTCTCTAATGTCTTTCCAGCTCCTGTTTTCTCTTTCGGCCCATCACTAGTGCTTTTTCTCTTTGTGGCATCTTCCTTTATACTCCCTGTAGTGCTTACATCCTCCTTTTTCGTCTGTTGATTTAAACTTTCTTGAACTGTAGCACACATACATAGAAGTGTGCAAAATCGTAAGTGACGAACTTCTGCAAAGTGAGCACACCTTTGTAACCAGCAACTGATTCTTAATCAGACTCTTTTTTGTAAGATTTTTTTATTTCTTTACGGTCAGGGTCTTGCTTGCCGTCCAGGCTGGAATTCAGTGGCTTGATGATCACAGCCTACTGCCACCTCAAACTCCTGGACTCAAGTGCTACTGCTGTCTCAGCCTCCCAAAGTGCTGGGGTTGCAGGTGTGAGGCACTGCACCTGGCTTAATCAGATTCTTAAAGATACTACCAGAAGCTCCTTGTACACACCCCCAGCCCCATCCTGATGTCTGACACTAGAGATTAGGTTGCTTGTTTTTGAACTTCATACGAGTGAATACAGTATGTACGCTTCTGAGTCTACCTTCTTTATTTGCAAGATTCATCCATGTTGTGTGCAGTTCTTGTTTATTTTACCCGTGCCGTTTTGTCCTAAGAATATCTTGTAGCTTAACTCTTTGCATGCAGACCCTTCCTTACACATTCTAGAGGACTTCACTGTGTAATCACTACCTAGGGGTCCTCAAAGTTTTTAAACAGGGGGCCAGGTCACTGTCCCTCAGACGGTTGGAGAGTGCGCACTGTGGGCCCAGGGCGAGTCGGCTGCTCAGCAGGACAGGCAGTGGGGGCAAAAACACCCGGTGGGCTGGATAAATGTCCTCGGCGGGTGGCATGTAGTTTGAGGACCCCAGAACAAGCTCTCTCTTCCCAGCAGCAGCGTAATCCACACATTCTATGAAAGAAATGGAACCTGGGGTGTGAGACTTTTTAGAGGATGTAAAAGGAGCCAACTTTTGTAGCAGTGTTCATCAGCATTGGTTGAATAAATGGAAAATTCCTGCTTTCGAGGAATTTTACAAACTTGCCGAAATGAGCGTAAGAAGATAGCCAGTGAGGTAAAGCGGCCAGTGGTAGGAGCATGGTGGCAGGTGTGGGATGAGTGCGAGTGCGTGGTAGAGACCCTGAGTGTTGTTATAGGGGCTTAGAGACAGCCATGCTTCATCAGAGAGGGACTGCTGGACCTGGGACTTCAACGCTGGGCCTTTATGAGTCTCGCAGGTAGGAGTTGTTGTACTGGTTGATACAAGTTATTATTTCATTAGGTCTTGGTCCCCTCCTCCCCTCTTTTTAACTAACTGTTCACTCTCTTAAGATGGTGTCACCCACACCTTTCATTTCTCCCCAGAGGCTGGTGATTCTCAGATTGTGTTAACCACCTGTCACCACTACCCCATGCATGCCTACGCAGGACACACAAATCCAGCAGCTTCCTGGGCATCTCCGCTTGCGGGCATCTTAAAGGCCGTTCAGATCTTACAGGTTGAAAAGCTGAATTCGACCATCAGTGTTTTCCAGAGTGCCAAACAGATCACGTCCCATTCCTGCTTAGAATTATCTCCTGGTTCTCCCTGCTTTTAGGATAAAATCCATATCCTGAGTTTCACAAGGAGCTTGTCATTTGGTCCTTTACTGTGTCTCTAGAGTTTGCTGCCGCAGCATGTGTGTGCTTTGTACCGGACTGCTTGGTGTTTTCCGAGTGACTGTGATGTCTGATGTCAGACCTTCACATGCGTTACCTGTGTTTTCCCCTAAAATGCTTTTCCTCCTTTTGTGTCCAGCCTGTTTGTCCTTCTAGATGTCTCAGGAAGCCTGTCCATCCCACTCCAGATCATTCATAGCTCAGCCATGACACTTAAACTGTATTTTTGTTTGATTTTTAATCTGCCTTTATTATGGTGTCGCCTTTTTTAAGGGCAATACCTTTTGCTGTTTCGTAGCTTTGCTTTCCTGTGTCTCTTACAGTGTCTGGCACTAGGTAGTGGTTCAGTAAAAATATATAGAATAAATGAAGACTGGGAGAAGGACTTTTGGTTAAGAGTGCTAATAAATGTTCTTTTATATCTTGTGTTTTAATGTTATTGGATTAGGGGGAAGTTGTCGTTTTTTTTTATTTGGGAGACAGTCTTGCTCTGTTGCCCAGGCTAGAGTGCCGTGGTGTCATCCTAGCTCACAGCAACCTCACACTCCTGGGCTCAGGCGATCCTCCTGCCTCAGCCTCCCGAGTAGCTAGGACTAACTACAGGCATGCGCCACCATGCCCGGCTAATTTTTTCTATATAATTTTAGTTATCCAGCTAATTTTTGTCTATTTTTAGTAGAGACGGGGTCTTACTCTTGCTCAAACTCCTGACCTTGAACGATCCTCCCACCTCGGCCTCCCAGAGTGTTAGGATTACAGGTGTGAGCCACCGAGCCCAGCCAAGGGAAGTTGTCTTTATGAAGTGTGCCCTTAAATGTATTACTGATTTTTTTTTTCCCTGGAGTTTTCTTTCCGGAACAAGTGCTAGAAGCTAAACACAGAACTCTGTGGCCTTGGAGGCTGTAGGCAATGAATGCGTTCTTCTGGAGTGATTTTGTTCTTCACTGCTCTGGCACACTTAAATAAATAACCACGGCAAGTCTCTATTCTTTTCGGTTGCCCATTTGGTGAGTTCAGTAGCCAGAAGTCATATCGGAAAGTCTGGTACAAAACCCGTTTTGAGGAATCAAAAATAAGGTGCAAAAAGGAACTAGATTTGTGTGTTTGCAAACTGGGACCTAAGGCAGTTTTAAAATGGTTACAAAAGATTTTGAGTGTTGGAAATGTGCTGTCCATTGTTCTGCCATGGCAACAGACATGATAGCTACACCTTGTGTACTTGATAGTACATCGAGTACACTATACTGTTGAGTAATTTAGGTTAATTACTTCTGTTAAGTTCTAGTCTTGACTCATTCACTTCATTCATTTATTTAACTGTATTTTCAGTTCCATGCAGTGATTGACACAGACTTTGGTGCCAAAAAACGAACTCTCAGTAAAGGCAATGCAAATAGACTACTGTGTTACTCATAAATCATGAATAGTTGAAGTCGAAAGGTAAACAGGTGAAAATTTTATTTTTAAGTAGGATTACATATTATTCTCTCCTTTTGTCCCTCTGCCAATTTAGAAAATCTGTTTAAATTATCCCACAGTTGTAAAAAGAAACCAGGGGGATATGTAAAAAAAAAAAGCATCGTATTTAAAACTTGTTCACAATATTTTTTTCTACAATGTAAGATTGTGGATGAATTTAAGATGAAACTTTGGTAGCTTTGGGAGGGACAAGAAGTTGATGATGTAGGGTGCCAGTTTCACCAGCATATTAGGTTGTAACACGTGCAGTGTGGGGTGGTTAGTCATAGGGAGAAAACAAACCTGGAAACTGCTTTCTAAGAACAGATCACATTTCATGTGTAGCTTATGAGGTGTATTAATTGTTCTCTTAGTTCTTTTACAAAACTCAGTGCTGCTTCATATCATAAGTGCTACAAGATAGTCAAGGTTGCAAAATATTGGGCTCCGACACAAGCTACCTTAAGCCAAAAAGCAAAACAAAATTTACTGGCAAACGTAGCCAATAATGAGAGGAGAATGCCATGTGAACTAAGGGAATCAAAGGAAGAAGGAGTACCCCTGTCACTTGCCCAAACCCTAGATCATTCTTTGTCGTATAGAGGTTGGGATACTGTGATAGGCCCAGCCTAACTCATCTGTTAGGGTCTATTTCTTGAAAAGGGACATGGGACAGAAAAAGGAGATGTGGGTAAAAAATAGATACCTAAAAAATAGATAATCGTAGTTTAGTACGTCTACTTTGTCACTGGCTTAATACTCGTGATCTGGTCAGTTCTGATTTTGAAGTGCAAGACTTTCCTTTAAGTTGGGAGCTATATTTAATTTATCTTTTATCACCTCAGCACTTTGTAAATTATAATTTTTGTGTGTGGGTAAAGGAAAGAAAATATTAGTGAAGATTAGTAAAATGTAAAGATACTGATGTTTGGTAGGTTTTCTTTTATAGTTGCATTTGGTCACTGATTCTTTGTTCTTAGTTATGAAGATAATGCATACTTACTAAAGTTTGGGGACAAAACAAAAACATAAACAAGGGTTGTCCATAATCCTGCCATCCAGAATTATTGTTATTTATT
This sequence comes from Mirza zaza, assembly GCA_008750895.1. Taxonomy (NCBI): domain Eukaryota; kingdom Metazoa; phylum Chordata; class Mammalia; order Primates; family Cheirogaleidae; genus Mirza; species Mirza zaza. Next base: position 9,951 of record VSMD01062392.1, on the reverse strand, counting down.
AAGCAATTTATTCATTGGATCGCAAATATTTGAGTAACTGCAGTTTTCCAGGTAGTATGCTTTAATAATGCTATTTCATTGAATTTTCAAAATGATGTAGGTGGTGGTTCGAAGTGGGAGTGGGAAATTGGGCTATGTGTGGTGTGAAACAAATTGAGTCTCTAATTTCCAAGGCATGTGTTTTGGCCTATTGGTTGATATGATTCATTTTGGATTCTTCTTTTAAGGGAGAAGGGTTGGAATATTTCATGGTTTTAGGGTTTCTATTTGTAGAAAATAAAGCTGAAATCTGGTTTTCCTGCACAATTGTTTTCATTTTGGGAAGAACCAAAACATTGAATTCTTAATATCTATAGCATAATTAACTTTGTATAAGTCCTCTCTCTGTTAAAGAACAATTATATATACAAGGGGACCCAGATTTAATGTTTTTATTCTAAATGTGTTTAGTGTGATGGTTCCCAAACTTTAGCATGCATCAGAATCACCTGGAAGGTTTGTTTATGGCATAGGGCCTGAGAATTTGCATTTGTGATGAGTTTCCAGGTATTGTTGATGCTGCTAGTCTGGGTTGCACACTTTGAGAACTACTGGTTTGGATAACCTTAAATTCTCCTGAAAAGAAGCCAGCCAGGCTTCCTAGTGAAGTTGAAGATTTTTAATGTCATGGAAAAATTAGTTGTTAGTGTTTCAAAGTGAACTTAAAAGAACTAAAGGATCAGCATTCTAGGAACCAGTTTTTTAGTCTAGATTTGGCCTTATCTAATGAATATTTTTTGCGAAGTACAGGAATGTTTATAAATGGGGGACTATGTCAGCTACACTTGTATTTTTTTTACATTCTAAATTCAGCTATTACCTTTGCATTACCAACATTTGGATTGGATTTCAGATATAGTTGTTTTTTTAAAGTCTTATTTCTTTGTACCATATGTTAGACAGAACCAGGTCTTATAATGAGTAAACCAATATCCAGTAAAAAGCTTCCAAAGAAACAGAAATAAGTCATAAAAGAACTATAAACTAAGTCAGGAAACATGAGAAATGTATAACCTTTCCATTATTCTAAGAAATACAAAATAAGATGAAATTTTTTGGCAAATCAAATTTTAAAGTTTAAAAAAATGATAGTTTTAGTGAGACTAGAACAATGAGCATTCTCATACACCCTTGATGAGTATTTAAATTTTCTTCGTGTCAGTTGGTATCAAATGCCTTTAAAATATTTGTACTCTGTGGCTCAACAATATAACTTCTAGGAATTTGTGTGACCTGCTCATAATTACTGTATTAAGTATACTAATTATGTCTTCACTGTAACAAAAAATTGAAAATTACCTAAATAGGGATCAGCTAGAAATTATTTAGTAGCCACGATGGAATATTATGCAGCTATTAACAGTGTTTTGAGATGTGCCACCGATTGTGGGTGAGAGTGTAAAATGGTACACTCCGCTCTGGAAAACAGTTTGGCAGTTTCTTATAAAACTAAACATAGACTTACCATATGACCTAGCAATAGCACTCCTGGGCATTTATCCCAGAGAAACAAAAACTTAGGTTCACAAAAAACCTGCTCGCAGCTTTATTTGTAATAGCTAAACCTAGAAGCAACCTGCATGCCCCAGCTTTATTTGTAATAGCTAAACCTAGAAGCAACCTGCATGCCCGTTAGTAGGTGAATGGCACATCCCTACTGTGGAATTCAGCAGTAGAAAGGAACAAACTGTCGACAACAGGGCATTATGCTGCGTAAAAAAAGCCAATCTTAAAGACGTTTTAAATCTCATACATTTTTGAAATGACGAATTATAGAGATAGGCAGCAGATTAGTGGTTGCCAGGGGTTGGGACTGGTGGAGTGGGGGTGGGGGAAACGGGTATGACTATACAGGGTAGCAAGAGGGACGTCTTTGTGGTGACGAAGTAGATCTGTATCTTGAGTGTGGTGGTAATTACGTGAATCTACACCTGTAAAAATGGCACAGCCCTGTACACACACGTGCGTACCCATGTCACTTTCCTGGTTTTGACATACTACTGTAACCAGGAAGATGCAGATTAGGGGAAAACTGAGTGAAGATTACAAGGAACCTCTGGACTATTTTTGCAACTTCTGTGAATCTAATTGTTTTAAAATAAGTTAAAATGTTTAGAAAGAATGTATGTGAGAATTGAAGGAAAATGTTCGTAATACATTGGTTAGAAAGAAACAAGTTACAAAATGGTAAACTGCACAAGAACCTCCTTTAATGTGTCATGCAGTTCAGTCTGATTCTCATACTTAGAAGGAAAAACTGATCAGAACCTTCACTCTAATTGAGATGATAGATTCTTTTTTTGTGCTTTTCTATAGTGTCTGTAGTGTGTTTTTGGGTGAGTACACTGTATCACTTTTGTAGTTGGAAAAATGCAATTTTTCATAATAGAATTCATAGAAAATTATCAAATTTGGAATGTTAAAATTTGAAGAAGTGAAACTTTTTACATTAAGGAATTTAAAAATTTTGTTTTTAATGGTTTCACTGACTTAGTATTAAAAGCATCTATTAAGATTGGAAAGTATCTGAATGTATTCTCTAAAACACATTGTATTTGTAAATTTAAAATTTTGTGCTAGTTGTATTATAAGATAATTCCATATGATGTTCTAAATCAGTGCTGTCCAAAAACAAATACATGGCAAGCCACATGTAATTTGAAATTTTCTAGTAGCCACAGGAAGAAAGTAAAATAAGTAGATGAAATTAATTTTGATTTTAATAATGTTTTACCCAGTTATATTCAACACATGACCCGTATAAAATTACAGCGAGATATTTTACATATTTTTTTCATACTAAATCTTCAGAATCTGGTGTACATTTTGGAATTACAGCAAAGCTCAATTCAGATTAGTCGCATTTCCAGTTTTCAGTAGCCGTATGTGGCTAGTGGCTACCACGTTGGAGAGGAGGAGGAATTGTTGAGAGCCAGAGCTTTGGTGTCAGATTTGAGTAACACCAGCTCTGCCGTTTGCTAACCTTGTGACCTTGGACATGTGACTTGAACCTGTGGTTTAGTTTTTAATTTATAAGATGGATAGTAACTTCTCCATGGGATATTGTAAGGATTAGGTGAGCAAATGCAGGTAGCATAGTCAGCACAAGACTTGGCACAGAATACATACACTGAATAAACAATGTTATATCATGTGGTGGATTGAATGACTAGTCATAATAAAAGTGTGACTGATTTCTTAATGTCAGTAGTGAATAGATATATAAGCAGTATGTGAAATAATCCACATTTTCCAGAATTAAAGTTTGGGGCCCTAACTTTTAAATATATGACTGACGAATGGACAAATATTTGAGCACTCATGTGCAAAAATATCACACCAGGCACTTGAACATTTGGACTTAAGTCTTAAGATGATATCCTCAAATATTATATATTTGCATAGTACTTTACATTTTTGCATGCCAGTTTTATGTCTTTTTTCTCAATATGATAATCCTGAGCGGTAGTTGTTATTCCAGCTTTCTTGGTTGAAGAAGCTGAGACTCACAAAAGTAACTTACTTGATGGCATACAGTCAGCAAAATAGAAGAAAGGTGATTTAATTAAATGGACAAATTAATATGCTGCTAAAGTGTGTTTTAACTCCATTCTTTTGATTCTTTCCCTTCCACCTTTGCCATCTCAAAGGAGAGCACATCACTCTTTCCCAGGACCATTTACAGAGAAGGACAGTAATATACTGCCAGCTGAGTGGTTACCTTGCTTAGAATTACCCTGAGATTATTAGCCTATTCAGATCACCTGTAATATAAAAGTTAACATAAACCTTAGGTGATTTATTTTGTTTATTGTGTTTCTTTTTGTGAAGTTGAGTGTTTCTCATCCCATCTCTTGGATAAATATACTTATAAAAATGAGCTGAGAATACACAATATACGCTGACTGCCTTAAAATCAGATTCTTTGAAGTTCTGTTTGTCGCCTGACTTGTTCAGAAAATTACACAGTTCTTGGAAAGAACGTTGCATGCCACCATTAAGATCGCTGATGAGAGGCAGTGAGTTTGTGAGTGACTGACTCCCAAGGCAGTGGTGCAGCGGAAGACACTTGTCACCTGGGTAGTCAGATGGAGCATTTATCATTAGATGTTCAGACTCTGTTTTAATATGCAGATTTTGCTTTCACCGCATGCATTGCTGGCTTTATTTCTGGTTCCTTCTCCAGTTATAATATTGAGGAAATCACAGGACATCCGGTTTGTTCTTGGGTACTGTGGGACTGAATGTGTCACCGTAAACTGTCAGCCCATCTTGGCGAGTACTTTTGGTGTGCACCACTGAAACGTATTTGTAAGAAGGGAATTATATATTGGTGTTCATGGTGGGAGTGGTGATTGGCAGGGAGGTAGGTACAGTGTTCTTTGCCCCTTCGTTTTCTTTTCACATTTTTTTCCTTTGGGTTACTTTGAGGACTTACAAATCTTATACAAAGAACCCATCCAAATCCTATATGATCAGTTTTGATCTTGTTAAATCTTAGCAACATGAAATTCTGCATTAGTTTTTTTGTTTTAAAACTGTGGTGGTGGTGTGCAAATTCTGGAATACGGCTGTCCTGATACACTTTTGGGGTGAAATCTGCAATGTAATCATATTTCAAAAGATTTCTATTTTGGAAAGGGGATCTCAATTTCTTAAAAGTTTCACTGTACACAATCTTTGCTTCTGAAATGATATTGTGAATAAGAGCTTTAATTATAAGATGTAACTTTATATATGTACAGACATGTATGCTGCGTTGGGACTTAAAACTGAATTGCAGTTAAAATTTAAAATGCCCTGAAATTCACAGAACTAGGTGATTTCTATATCTCTTCTAGTTCTAAAATATTAGGATATTTTTGGAAATTCATAATGTAAGATGACTCCTAAAAACCCCAATGCCAAATTACTTTTCTAATCTATATGTAGAGAAAATAATTTGTGATGTACTCTACCCTATGATGTATAAAGAGATACTCATACATTTTGGGATCTCTGAATAGGAAAGCTTTATATGCTGAAATTTTTTGGTAATGTTGAGTTTGTATGTAGCTGAACAGTTCTCCTATTTAACTTGCAGTTAATGTTTTTATTTTGAAATCCTTTACTTGCGGGTTAATAAATCCTCGTCCCTGATTTTCCCATTCTAAGAAATTAAACTCAGCTGGGTGCAGTGGCTCACGCCTGTAATCCTAGCACTCTGGGAGACTGAGGTGGGGAGGGTTGCTTGAGCTCAAGAGTTTGATACCAGCCTGAGTGAGAGTGAGACCCTGTCTCTACTAATAGAAAAATTCGATGGGTGTTGTGGTGCATGCACCTGTAGTCCCAGCTACTTGGGAGGCTGAGGCAGGAGGATGGCTTGAGCCTGGGAATTTGAGGTTGCTGTGAGCTAGGCTGACACCACCGCACTCTACCCAGGGCAACAGTGAGACTCTTTCCCAAAGAAAAAACGGAAAGAAATTAAACTCAGTACAGGCTGACCAAAAACTAGATTCAGTCACTTTCCTTTTCAGATTCAGTCACTTTCCTTTAGGGCTTCAGCACAGAACACCTGGTGTGAAAGACTAGTTTTTTTGTTTTTTTTTTTTAAGTGTAAACAGGTGCACTATAGCCCTAGGGCTATTCTTACTTAGACCTTTGTTATATTATTTAATTAAAAGAATGACACTGATAACATCTTTTTTTTTTTTTTTTAAAAAGTATTTTTATTACTGAAACGGTGAATACTGAATCATGCCTCAAGGCAGAGCTTGGTTCTGATAGACCCAGGTGTACACTGGACGTTTTTCTGCTTAGCATTTATTGAACATCAGTGGTTGGTTGAGTGTACTAGGTGCTGTGCAACGCAGACCCTGAAGCGCAGGGGCTTGGTTGGTTAGGGAGCAGGAAGAACAGCGGGACACAGCTTATCAGAAGCTTCGTCGGGATCTTGCACCCTACCAGCAATAACAATGCTGATAAGGGGCGACATTTAAAGGGCATTTCGCATACAGCAGGCGCTATGGTAAGCCCATTTCGTGCATTGCCTCATTTCATCCTTACAAGGCTGTGATGCATATAAAGGCGTATCTTCATTTTACAAATAAGAAATTGAGGTTTGGCGTTTACAGTCCTAACCCAAGCTTACAGTAGCAGAGTCGCATGTGACTTGATCTTTGCCAGCGTCACAGAATTGCCTGTCCTGTTCAGTCTTTTTCTCTGATGATGGCCTGACCATCTAACAGGGGTCCTCAGACTTGCTAAACAGGGGCCCAGTCCACCGTCCCTCAGACCGTTGGGGAGTGCGCACTGTGGGCCCGGGACGAGTCGGCTGCTCAGCAGGACAGGCAGCGGCGGCAAAGACACCCGGCGGGCCGGATAGATGTCCTTGGTGGGCCGCGTGTGCCCCGTGGGGCCGCAGTTTGAGGACCCCTGACACAGCCGTGCAGTCTGTAGACACCGAGACGCTCATCCCTAGCATTCAGTGAGATAGCAAATTCCTGATTTTATTCCTCCAGTGTTGCTGAGGTCCTTCTTCTTCATTCCATTTTTTATTTCAGTATGAACTTAATTACGCAGCCTCTGTCACTCATTGGCCTTGAAACTGGTCTGTGAAGCCCAGTCTCTGTGCTGCTTAGAGATATCTCTAGAAGACACACAGATCATGTAGCTTCTGCTTAACACTGTGACTGCCACACTAGAAAAATCTTTTTTTTCTTTGGGGCCATGATGTTTTAATACAAAAGAGAATAAAACTTTGAAAACAAAACAGTCCTTTCTAATTTAATGAAAAATTTGTTACTTTTATTTTCTGCGTGTGAATTATATGCAGTTTGAAAATTAGTTCTTGCAGGACCCAAGGTTAAGAGACGTGTGAGTTACATATGCTTGGTGGGGCCCTGGGCTCAAAACCGGTGTGAGCGAAGTACAGCTCACATGGCAATTAATGTGTTAAAAACCTTGGGTGCTGCCTCATCGCCCAAAGCGATTTTGCCCTTCTTAGCATGTGCCTTCTGGTCCAGCTGTTTAGGGTTCCCTGAACATGTTCTTCTAGGCCACTGTGCTGCCTGCCACACGTTCTTCTAGAACTGCCTGAAGAGACTTCTCTCTCTTGCCACCTTGTGAACACCAGCTTGTGCTTCACGACCCAGCTCATGTTCACTTTTTTGGGAAGCCTACCTTGGTGCTCTTCTTCTGTGGTCATTGAAGCAGTTTGTGCTATATTTCTGTCGTAGCACGCAGTCATTTTTGTACTGAGATTTTTCTTTATATTTGTTGCCCCCAGTTTACATTTGAACCCCCCAGGGGCAGAGACTTGACCTGTTGTTGAATCTAGGGACACAGGCAGGGTTTTACTGTGCTACTCGTGTATTCCCCGAATATACCTTTTAGAGTGCAATCCATTCTTGTGATCTCTTCCTTAAAATGTTTTCTTTTTAAAATAATTGTGTTATATATTGGTTAACCCTCTCTGCAAATGGGTTTTTTTATTTAAGAAGAAGAAAAACACTTGGTAAATGCCTCGGAAATACTGCCACAGTAGTTTCCTTCCTCACCCTGGTTTCTAATTTTACTCTGCATAGTCTCTGTTGTTGCTCTTAAGATGGTTCCCTTGATTATCTGTGTCTCTGTCAAGTTCATACCTGCCTTTCTGCGCACCGCTGCACAACAATCGATTGCAAAATGGGATTCTTCTGAAGCAGTGTCTGTTTAAAAAAAACAAAAAAAAGTGATCCCTCCTGGGAAGGCTCCTAAAGAATGCCCTCCTGAAGTCGTGCTCTGTGCTTGCTGGCTGAAGGTTTCAGACACTGAGCAACTGGAGTGGTCTAGATTCAGAATGCGGGGTAAGGAGGCGGAGGTGGATTAAAGTTGACAGGGTCACAGAGTCTTTATTCTTCTGATTTTGCAGCTGAGTAGGACGCAGAATGGTTCTAATTCTCTTAGTAAAGGATTCCGAAGAGGTGGGCAGAGAGTGTTTTTAAACTGATTCATAACTTAGATATTGGCATTTTCTCTCCTCTCTTTTCAGAAATGAAGTCCTAGATCTTTACCTTTTAGCAGATACTGTTTTATAAATGGAGCCTCTGACTTGTTTATTAGTCTTTTCAGAACTCTTTGACCTCATAATAAGATTCATGAAAGAAGACATTTCTCCTGATGAATTGGAATGTTTTGATAAAAAGAGGGCTTGTTACATTTTAAATTAATTAGATATTGATCACTTAATTTTTGGAGCACAAACTTTCACAATAAATAATCATTGAAAGCAGAGACTCTTGCTGCACTGTTGAGAAGGTGGGTTTCTCAGTATATGTTACATAGAAACTTCTGTGACCTTAATGCCTATTTTTAAAAAAATATTTACAAAGAGGGTATGTCCTATACAGAAGTGGGTAAATTCAGGTCACAGTGGCCAGATTGACACTTGGATGGGGGGAACTTTTGCTATTGATAATTTAGCATTAGACTTAATCCCAGTAGTTAAATCAACTAATGGTAACTGCATGAATCATTTTGATCCTCCTGTGGTTTTGAAAGATCTATTTTCAGAATTAATTTTATTGCCCTCATAACATTCTCAGAGAACACAAGTATAAAGATAATGCTTTGTTTTTCTTGGTGACCAGTATAATCTTTCAAATGGTACTTTTTAGTTTAGGTTATCACTGGAAGTTTGTTTTTGTTCTGGATAAATGATCTTGTCAAGTAGGTAGGTCCTAATTATTCCCATTCTCTATTGTTTATCCAGGCCATGTAGTTTATATGAAATAATGCTTTAGGAATGAGGTTTTTATTTATAATTCTTGTTCAAGTGTCTTGTCTATAAGGTGAAATTCAAATTTACAGTAATTTTTTTCCTCTAACTTCTTAGTTGTAGTTTGTATAGTGGAAAAACTGTACAAACATAATGATAAATATATTTTGGTTTCGTTCTCTTGTTATTTTAAATTTCCTAATCCTGGTGTTAATGAATCAGACTTAAAAGATAAGAGCCGAACTTCTCTTACAACTTTTAGTATAAAAAGTGGTGTCTGCTACTCAGTTTTCCATTTTAACACTCTTTTACCACCATATAATTGAGTAAACCTATCTAGGTTGTAGATTTCATTTTTAAGAAAGAAAGATATAGTATGTGGTATTCTTGCATTGTTTATATATTTTTTCCTTTAAAGAATAGGCTTTTGGACTGATGGGTTGTTCTTTAGAGTCAGAATATCTGTAGTGTATAGGTAAATCAAAATTTTTCTATACTTCTGTGTTTGAGGATATAATTTGAATTTCAGGTTAGCAGAATACTTGCATTAAATTGCGGAATACTCTTTATTGTGTATGAGTGAATACATTATTTAGCGTCAGAAAGCAAGTCTTGTTGGATGTTCTGCTTTACAGAAAGCACCATAAGGGTGACGGATGTAGAACAGTTATCAGCCAATTTCCAGTTGTCACAAATGATTCGGAATTTTGACATCTAAGCTCAAAATTCAGTTTAATCATTAGCTTTAACCTTTTCTTCATCATTCCTTCCCCTTAGCTTCAACCCAAACCCTAGAATTAAAAACAAGGCTTCTGGCAAAGAAAGTTGGTTTCTTTCCTTCCCTCTGGCCTTTCAAGACTCAGAAGCCTCAAAAGCTGTGAAAAATCACACCTTACCCTGAATCCTGCCCGCAGAAACTTTCAAGTGACATGAAACAAGGAAGAACTAACTGGTGGCTCATGCCTGTAATCCCAGCACGTTGGGAGGATGAGGTGGGAGGAACGCTTGAGGTCAGGAATTCAAGGTCAGCCTGGGCAACATAGTGAGACCCCATCTCTTACAAAGAATAAAAAAGATAGCTGGACATGGTGGTGGCTCGCGTCTGTAGTCCTAGTTACCTCGTTATTTGGGAGGCTGACGTGGGAGGATTGCTTGAACTCCTCAGGAGTTTGAGG
>VSMD01062386.1:0-65441 GCA_008750895.1 Mirza zaza | reverse complement strand
CCCTCGCGTGGGCCTCCGCCCCCCCCGCCTCGGTCCCCCCCACGCGCCTCGCCCCGCAGGCCCCGGCCCTCCCCGCCCTCGCGTGGGACTCCGCCCCCCACCCCGAGTCCCGGCGCCGGGCGAGCGGAGGGCGGGCCGGGGCGGGGCGGGGCGCGCGGGAGGCGGAGCCGAGCGGGGAATCCTGCTCCGGGCAGCGCCGGCCCCGCAGAGCAGCGCGGCCGTCCGAGGCTCCGGCGCCGGGGGCGGTGGGGAAGCCCAGGCGCAGCCGGGTCTGGAGGGATCCCCGCGCCGAGCGAGCCGCCGCCGCCGCCGCCGCCGCCTCCGCGCCGCCCCCGCGGGCTGGCCGCGCCCGCACTCCGCCCGGCCCGGCTCCCGCGGCCCCACCGCCCGCCCGCCCGCCGGCGCTCGCCCGCTCGCCATGCAGCCGCCGCCGGCCCCGCGCGCGTAGGCGCCCGCCGCAGGCCATGCTGCCCCTGCTCGCCGCGCTGCTGGCCGCCGCCTGCCCGCTGCCGCCCGCCCGCGGCGGGGCCGCGGACGCGCCGGGCCTCCTGGGGATGCCCCCCAACGCCTCCGCGAACGCGTCGTCCGCGGGCGAGCCGACCGCCCCGCGGCTGCTGGCCTCGGCGGCCACCGGCTCCCCCGAGCGCCCGGGCCCCGAGGAGGCGCCGGCCGCGCCGTGCAACATCAGCGTGCAGCGGCAGATGCTGAGCTCGCTGCTCGTGCGCTGGGGCCGCCCGCGGGGCTTCCAGTGCGACCTGCTGCTCTTCTCCACCAACGCGCACGGCCGCGCCTTCTTCGCCGCCGCCTTCCACCGCGTCGGGCCGCCGCTGCTCATCGAGCACCTGGGGCTGGCGGCGGGCGGCGCGCAGCAGGACCTGCGCCTCTGCGTGGGCTGCGGCTGGGTGCGCGGCCGCCGCCCCGGCCGCCTCCGGCCCGCCGCGCCCGCCGCCGCCGGGGCGCCCACCGCGCTGCCCGCCTACCCCGCGGCCGAGCCGCCGGGGCCGCTGTGGCTGCAGGGCGAGCCGCTGCACTTCTGCTGCCTGGACTTCAGCCTGGAGGAGCTGCAGGGCGAGCCGGGCTGGCGGCTGAACCGCAAGCCCATCGAGTCCACGCTGGTGGCCTGCTTCATGACCCTGGTCATCGTCGTGTGGAGCGTGGCCGCCCTCATCTGGCCGGTGCCCATCATCGCCGGCTTCTTGCCCAACGGCATGGAGCAGCGCCGGACCACCGCCGCCGCCGCCGCCGCCCCCGCCGCAGTGCCGGCGGGGACCACCGCGGCCGCCGCCGCCGCCGCCGCCGCCGCCGCCGCCGCCGCGGCCGTCACCTCGGGGGTGGCGCCCCAGTGACCCGCTCCGCTCCTCCCCGCGTCCGTCGCGCCCGCGCTCGCGGTGCCTTTCCCGCCGGGACGCCGGCCGGTGTGCTTCGTGCCGTAGTGTCGTTAGTCCTCCTCCCCGGGATGGGGCCGCCCAGAGGCCCCGCCGTGTCCGAAAAGCGAGGTTCGCGCTGCGCTTCCAGCTCCGAAAAGCAGGCGCGAGCCCTCGGGCCGCAGGGGGGGACCGCAGCTCGGAAGTCGGAGAGAGGGACTTGGGGCCCTTTCCCCTCTGTTGCACCCCCTGCCCGCCTCCCTCCCCGCACCCACGTGCCCTCTGTTCATGGCAGAAAATGACCAAATCCTGTGTATTTGTTTTATATATTTAATAACTGTTTTAAATGAAAGTTTTAGTAAAAAAAACCACAAAACAAAAAGATTAAATTGCTATTGCTGTAGTAAGAGAAGCTCTTTGTATCCAAACATAGTTGTATTTGAAGTTTGTTGTTTTTTAATTTATTTTAAAAGGGAGGGGGGAGGGCATGGGAAGGATTTGACACCGGTACCTTGTTACTGCTGAAAATGAACTTTATGGACCTTTGCCAAGTCGATCTAGCCAGTGACGTGGCCTGGTGGGCGTTTCTTCTTGTATTTATGTGGTTTTTTTGGCTTTTAATACAGACATTTTCCTCCAGAGATGCGTATGTAGCTTTTTCTTTATTTCATTTAGGAAAAGGAATCCAAGAATTGCGAGGTATTACCCTAAAACGTGAGAGGGGATCTGCAAAAAGTTAGAGAAGGGTGAATTCTGTCGCCCTTACCTGGCTGGACAGGTAGGAGGTGAAAGCCACCACACTTGCCCTCCTGGCCATTGTTCTGCCACTCTGGGCCCCCCCCCCCACTCACCTCCCCCTCTTCCCCAGCTGTCTTGGTGACAAGTAGGGTTTTACCTGATTTGTCTGTTTACTAGCTGTCCAGGCCTCTGGAAAAAACGCTCCCTGAAGCGTCAAAATGGTCAAATCAATAATTCCTCTGAGCTGGGTGTCTTTCACAAAAATGACTCATTTTGAAAGGCATATAGACTTCATTTTCGTATGTGTGCACTTTAGCAGATGAGCACCTTACAACAGCTGGTTTTAAAGCCTGATATATTATTTTGGTGTTTAAGAATTTTTGAGAAGGTGAACTCTTGAGGAATAAGTAGTTAATGATCACAAGACTTTCTTTACTCCTTGGTTTCCATGTTACTATGATGTCTGGGTTTCAGAACAGTAAATGGAAAGTTCTTAAAGAGACAATATACCAGCAATTTTTTTTTTCATGAATACTTAAGATTTTTCTAGAGCTCTAGTTCTCAAAGTGTGGGCCCTGGGCCTGTAACACCGGCAGCATCTGGGAACTTGTTAGAGATGTAAAACCGGGCTCCACGCAGGACCTAAGGAATCAGAAACTCTGGGATAGAGCCCAGCAATCTGCATTTTAACAAGCCCTCCAAGGGATTCTGAGGCATTTCAAGTTTGAGGGAGAACAGCTGTGTGGTTAGTGGAAGAAAACCTTCAAATGTATGTAGCCTCCTTTTATGTGATGTCTCTATTTTATGGTAGAAATGGGGCGCACTTTTTTCCACAGGAGTCTGTCTGAAGGAGGGCTGGGTCCATCCAGGCCTTGCAGTTTCAGCTATTCCTTTGGCTCCTTGAGGTCCAGGATATCTCTGGCAGAGCACGGCCCCTGAGCTGGTGGGGTGGGGTGAGGGTTGGGGAGGTGGCCCTCCCCCAACTCCTGGTTCCCACATTGAAGAAGTTCAGTGTAATGCAAATCTGTCAGCCTAGAAAGTCACTGCCAATCTTCCTATGCCCCAAAGCAAGGTAGGTTGTGAATTTCACTGTTTTCCAACCCTTTGGTAACTAGCAGGAGAAAATCAATAATTTTATTAATCTTGATCAATTGTAAAATAATCATAGCATTTGTATTAATAATTCTGGAAAGCACATTAGGTATGCTTAGTACCAAACACACACACACACACACACACACACAATCATTCTACCTGATTTTTTTGCAAGATGAAAACTAAGGCTCAGAGAGGTTCAGCATCTTGTCTACTATCACACAGCTACATGAGGCAGAGCTGAATCTAGACCCAAGACTTCTGCCTCCCTGAATGGTATTTTTCATCACTAGAAACTTCTAGGAGAATTAGGAGCTAGGTGCTCAGTCCTGCTCTTCTGCTGACCTATCGCAGCCACTGTCAGATTTTGTGTGTCTACCAACCCAAAGGAACCAGATACCATTAATTTTAAATGACATGCTCAGGCACTTAAAGAACTTAAATATATATATATATATATGTGTGTGTATGAGGAGCTCTAATGAATACCTCTTTAGTGTGGGTTTGAATATCCACATCTATTTCTGCAGCAACACACCTTCCTAAAGAAAGATTTTCAGAATTGCCAGAGGAACATTTGTGTGTATCTCACCAGTGGGCTGGTTAATTCTCCTAGAAAGTGAGGACAGAGCCTATTGATCTTTTTCAGTAGGGATCCCCCACTGAGTAAAGCAAGTCAGGCCCTGGCAAGCCCAGCTGTGGGGTCTGTGCCTTCTAGTTTGATTTGCATCATCTCAGTAGTGAAACACTTCCAAGTATGTAATTCGCTAAGGACTAAGTGATAGTTCTTTGACGGTAAAGGAAGTATGCCACTTTGTCCTGTGTACGTGTTTGCATGGAATCCCAGACTCCAGCCCACTCAGAAAGTTTCCTGGGGACAGCTTGAGTTGTCAGTGATACAGCTAAGTCCCCAGGATAAATCCTCGTTCTTGGTTATTTTGCTTCTCCAGAGAGAAAGTTCACCCCTGGGGAGGACCCAAGGGCTGCTGTAGGCTGTCCTACACTGAGTGTAAACATTCATCCCGAGAGCTGCCCCCAGCCCCAGAGCTGAACACTTTTGTCTCTCCTTTGGGGCTTGCTTCAAGGAGAGCCACCAGGCCCAAAGCCACCAGGTCCACTCCCTCCCAATCTGGGGTGCCACATTTAACGATGGACCTACACAGGGGCATAAAGATCCAGTCCTCTTGCCACAACTCAGGACAGCTCTGTGGGCAGTGACTTTCTAGGCCCCCAAACTACCCCCCCACCTGTTCCCACCCCATCTTCAGTTCAGTACTGACTCCCCACAGGGCTGGCTGAGGCTCCCATGGAAAATGCGTGGAGGTCGGACTATTCCCTCTGCCCACTCTGCCTCCTTCTGTCTCTTCCCTTCCACGGCATTGACCCAAGGGCACCCCCTAGCCAGCCTCTTGCACCCTGATTTCTATTTCACAGCCTGCTTCTCGAGGAACCCCACTGTGATGGGCAGTTTACCTAATGACACGACGCAGAATTGTTCTAGCCATGTGGTCATTAGGCGCTTAAGAGGAGCACATCACATAAATGATTATATCATTTGCATTCCTTTTTCTATAAAGTTTCTATTTTTTTTTCTGTTCCATCTGGATAGTTCTCTAACAACTACAATCAGTGATGATAGGGGAAACGTCCCCTAATGTCATTTTTTTTAAAAATTATCACTCTTCATATGTATGCATGTCAAAGGAGAAAGCCTGGTTTCTCTCCCTCTCGCATTTGCTTATCAGTCAGGATATGCCGGGTTCCACTGCAGTAATAAGCAGCCCTACCTTTGTAGTGGCTTAACACAAGGAAGTTTTATTCCATGTTCATGCTACATGTTCAAAGTTGGCAGGGCCTCTGCCCTTTGGAATCACTCAGGGATCTTGGTCGAAGGTGACTCCAACCCCATAATGTGGCCACCATCATATAGGCAGAAGGAAGAAAATTCTAGAGAGTCTCACACAGGCAATTCAATGCTCCAGCCAGGAAGTCACGTTCTTTCTGCTTATTGATTAGAACTAGTCCCATGGCCCCACCCAATCACAAGGGAGCCAAGGAGTTCCTATTTCCAGGTACCCAGAAGGAGAGGAGAAACTGACATCAGTGATATCCACAACTCCCAACACCACCATACCTGTGTGATCTACAGGCCACCTAGAAGAATTCCAGGGCTTGGTTTGGTGAGTAGACAAAGGATTCATCCTACGAGTGCTTGCTCTAGACTCTCAGGTGACACCCACATCACCTGTCCACACGGGAAGCTACTCGCTGCTCCTGGGGGATTCTTCAGGCAATGGAGGTCATTAGCCTAGCAGCTTTCCAAAGTCTGGGGAGAGGAGATCTCAAAAGAACTCAACCTGGAAGATTTAGACAAAAATGTACTGTGGATCGCCACATCTAGGAATTTTGAGAGATGGGAAAAGAGTTAGAATCAAAATGGGGAGAAAGGAATGGGGAGAGAGTCCGAACCAGCACCCCAGCCCTCCTGGCCCAGCCCTTCCTCCAAATTCATTAGCATCAGGGGCAAGAAGAACAAGGGTCTTCACTCTCCTGTGGTCTCCTCTCGCTGGGGGCAAAGATTTTCTACTTCCCAGCGAGGTTTCAAACTACAAGGACTGGGAGAGTTAAGAGCTATGAGAAAGACGCTTAGTCCATGGCTAGGCCTTTCCCTCAGGACACTGGATTCAGCGGGGTGGAGGATGGAGGGAAGCCACCAGGAGAAGGAGGGTGACAAGGGCTAAGTGCCCAGGCTCACCAGGGCCCTGGGGGCCGGTGGCTTTTGTGTGCACCTCGTCATAGGTGTTCAGCCTGTCCCCGTTTCCCCGCTGGTCTCTCTCACGGGTGGACATTCTGTTGCCCCCACTACACTCAGGGCAGCCCTCCTTTTAGTGCCTTTGCCTTTGCCTTTCTGGGCTCTGCCAGTGCAGTGCTGACGTGTGGGGACCGCTGGGGAACGGGCCTTACCCGGAGCACAGGGTTCTTACTACCCTCAGTGGGGGCAGGCATTTACCGGCTGCCACCTTCCCTCTGGGCACTTCCTTGCTGGGCCTTTGGATTTTGGATAAAAATGCTTCACGTAGCCTCCACGCACTAGGCGGCAGGAGGCGCCCAAGGTCCCCCAGCTCCCCTTGCCAGGTGTCCATTACCTGGGGCCTCTTGTTCTCTCATTCTCGGTCTTCCCTGGTTCTTACCCCAAGGACAGGCATTCCTACTGGCCTCCCACTCTCAGACATTTTCAATTTTGAAGCTCACGGCTCTGGTCCTACAGTCTCCATCAGCTCTGAGTGACTTCTTACACTTCCAACTCTGTCCTCGGTCAGCTCCTGCTGTGTCCTCCAAAGCCAGGGTCTCCAGACGCAGGCCCAACCTGCAGCCTTGTATCTGGTCCGTCGGGCTTTCTAAGAAGCTGCCTTCTTCTCTGCTCCTCGTTGCCAGTTGTCAAGATCACATAACCCGCAGCCCAGTAGGTCCTCTCCCAGCCCCGGCATCCTCCAGGCCCGTGCTGACATGACACTTGGGTGATCTCTGCCACGCCCCGGGCCAGGCCAAGGCCCAGAAGTATTTTGAGGACGGTGGGGATTCCCTGCAGTCGCCTGAGGACAGACAGGTGGTGTGGCTGCTCACTCGGGACAATGAAGGCCTCTCTCCTCCTCTCGGCCTTAGCATTCTCCTGCTGTCCCGAATGCCTGGCTCTCCCAGAACTGTCCCCTTTTGAGTACAGGAGTGAGCTTCTGGGCCACAGAAGACCCATTCTTTTGTGTGCTTTCATAGGCTCGGTGACAAAAATCAATTGGCATCTTGATGACACTCTGAGGCCTCATTTTGACTGTGTGTACAGCTTGCCTCCCAGCAAGGGAAGGGCCGTGGGCATGGCAGGAAGATTGCTGACCAGCTAGCTCTCCAACCTCCCAAACACCCCTACTTTGACCTGTGGACTGCAGGTTCAAGAAACTTGTTTAGAGCCAAACGAACCCCACATCCCTCTTGCGGTGGCTGTGCTCCCAGCTCCTCTGAGCCATTGCTGTCACCGGCAATTCACGGTGGCCGTGTGCTTGTTCTGTCCCAGAGGGTAACGCTGGTGAATTCCAGCCTACCTCTAGGGCTCTCTGCTACACGAGCCACTCTGGACTTAGTCATGATTCACACTGTGTTAGAACTGTGGCCTTATTATTGCAGTACCTTGGAATCTTATTTCAGAATATTTTACCACCATCAGGAGTCCCCTGGCTCAAGTTAATGCCATGTATATTTGTTCTCCTGGCAAGACAGATGCTGGTTGTCTTACCACGGACTTTATACTCTGCCTCGCCCCCTCTGTTTCTAGAAGACTCTGCAGCTGCTGAGAGAGGGCCACACTAGAAAACAGTAGTAATACTAACTATGATTGTTATGTACTCACAATAAATATGGTTACTAATAATCATTATTTTGGACTGGGGAAGGAGAAGCAGGAAAAAGGGAAGGAAAAGCAATAACTGTGAGAGGAGAGAAGAAAAAGAGAATTGAAACATCAGTTTGAGAACTGAAAGATAATCCCTTACTCATCCCACCTGCACACACAAGAGTTTGAGACCAGCCTGGAGTTTGGGACCAGCCTGGGCAATATAGCAAGACCCATCTCTTAAAAACATTTTTTAAAAAACTAGCTGGATGTGGTGGTGCACACGTGAAGTCCCAGCTACTCAGGAGCCTGAGGTGGGAGGATCGCTTGAGCCCAGAAGCTTGAGGCTGCAGTGAGCTATGATCAGGCCACTGCACTCCAGCCTGGGCAACAGAGCAAGACCCTGTCTCTAAGAAAGAAAGAAAAGAAAACTCATCTTCCTACTACCCCAAAAAATAAACCCTGCAAACTTTTTGGTGTACATACTTCCAGTCTTGTTTTACACATGTATGTGTGCCAATGAGTAATTATTTATATTAAAAATGGAATTTTGTTGTACATAACTGTTTTTTAAACTTTTATTTCCCTATTAGACCAGTGTTACATCATAGTAAAATTAGAAAATGCCCTTCATAAAACAAATGGGTCAATAGCAGCAACAATCCCAGCACCCAGCTAATATTTATTAATGATACTAAAATGCATATATTATACATATTTTGACCCCAGTGGGCACCTGCTTCTCAGCACCCTGGATTCCCCACTCGACGGCTCTTTGGTGGTTCCCTCTGCCAAAGAGCCCATGAGTGGGGAAAGCATGAAGGCTGGTGACAGTCGGGTCAGATGTCAGCCACACAGGATATTGAAACCTATTATCATCAAAGGCCAAAGACCCACTGGCTACGCGGGAGTGGGGAGAGGATCCGCTATCTTTCCCATCCCAAGTTCATCATCTCCAGACGCTAATCAAAGCGAGACTGAACTTTCTGTCTGTCCCGGCAGAAACATCTCTGCTTTTGTGTCTGAGGTTTCAGATGAGGCCGATAAGGAACAGACAGCTATAGAGCAACGTGCTTCATCTCCTCAAGCCATAACCACTGAGCGGCCTTGTATTTGCTGGGCTTATTTGATGTCGTGTGCGAAAATAGAATTCTGAGATTCAATAAGCAAAAAGGATATTGCTCCTGTAGAATGCTGCCCAAAGAGCTGTCCCAACACAGGGCTGCGTAAAAGCTGCAGCGAGATGCCCCTGCTGGAGACAGATCTCACAAAGGCTCACCTAGGAGAGGGAGCAGATCAGGCCAGAGGTGGGGGAGTGGCCGAGGACAGGAACCATCTCTGGGTCAGAATGCATTCAGCAGCACCCGCAATCCTTGGAAAGTGTTAGGGTCTTCTTTAATGGATCTTGTCTTAGACTGGGTTCCCTAGAAGCAGAGCAGAGATGGGGAGTCTCATACAAGCCATGTGTTGGGGGTATGCTCTCGGGAGAGGGGAGCCGGGGAAGCAGGCGGGGCAGGGGAAGGAGCAAAGCAAGCGCATGGTCTCAGCTGGACGGGGCTTCAGCCTGACCTCGTGGGAACCTCTGGGGCATGCATTGCACCACAGTTGCCCATCTTCAGGCAAAGCACTGGTCTGTTGTTTTCCTGCTTTAGTTAGTTATTGGCCAAATTCTGGGCAGGACGGTCTGCATGGCCTCCCTGGCAGCGTCCATTTAACTGGGCCCAGCTCCCTAGAGGGGGAGGCTGCCGAGAGATGTCAGAGCCACGCCCTCAGCAGCTGTAAGGGCATCTGGACGGGGCGCCCGCAGCATTCCCTGCAGACCTCGCATTGCTCCAGAGCCACATGCCTGTTCGTGGTGGGGTGCGGTGTGCCCGGAGGACGTGAAGCTCAGATGTGCCAGTCGAAGTTTAAACTCCCTATCCAGCCAGAGTGCTAGCCTCCAGGCCTCTGCCGGTATCAGGTGAGGTCTGGCCATGTGGTCTTCTCTCTGGGGTCCTGCACTGGGGCCTATTGACATGGCTCTGTCATGCTGGCCCTCCCTGACGAAGTCACAAGTCCCTGCCATTTGCCTCTGCCTTCAAAGCCCTGGCTCCCCAGTGTTTGCATTGTAAGGGAAGCCACAGGCATCAGGGAATTCAGGGAGGCTGCTAGCAGACTGGTGGTAGCATGACACAGAGCACCACCGGACAGGCTGAAACAAAGGCCAAGGCCACTCATTTTTTTTCTAAGTGATTTGAAGGGGGGAAATGTACAAATAAAAAAAGAGAACTTTTGTGGTCTGGCGAGGTGGCTTATCCCTGTAATCCTATCACTCTGGGAGGTCAAGGAAGGAAGATCGCTTGAGGTCTGAAGTTCGAGACCAGCCTGAGCAGCAGCAAGACCCTCATCTCTATGAAAAATAGAAAAATAGTCCCAGCTACTCGGGAGGCTGAGGCAGGAGGATCACTTGAGCCCAGCAGTTGGAGGTTACAGTGAGCTATGATGATACCACGGCACTCTAGCCAGGGCAACAGAGCTAGAAAAAAAGAAGAGGATTTTTAAAATATCAGAAGGTTTTCTGCTACTGGATTGTCTACATTGGCTGCATGGTTCTAACTATCTGTAAAAATCATTATGATTTTTGCATTTAAATGGTCAGAGCCATGGAATAATGATATTTTTCAAGCCAATGAGGCAAACAAGAAATGAGAAATGTTTCGCATTTTAAAAACTACTTTTTTGACTTTGTCAGTTAACACTGGGCATCATACTCCAAGACAGGGTCCAGGCAAGGTAGGGAAGAGGAGAAATTAGCACGTGTTGTGTGCCACATGCAAGGAACCTGACCTTCCTAATCCTCGTGCAATCATGTGAGGTAGGTGACATTCTTTTTACCGCGTTAATGCTGCAGGAAAAGACTCCCCAACTTCCAGGCCCGGCCAGACAACACCCACCACAAATAAACTCTCCTCGAGAATTCGCAGGGAGGGCAAGTAACTCGCCCAAGTTCACATAGCTCTGACCCGGGGAGTCGTGACAGGGCCACTCCCTTCCTGTGAAGCCCTGCTACCTTACTGAGGCTTACGAGGGTGTGTTGTACCTCGGTAATTCAGCTGAAAGTTACTTTAAAAAGAATGAACATGAATTCATCTAACACTCTTGGTTGTTTTTTCTTTTTTTCTCCTTGTATAAACTGGATCTAGATCTAACTAGGCATATTCTCATTTAGGATAACCAGAAGTATAGTCTAAGCACATTTTTCCAAAATAAAAATTAAATGGTTGTTCAGAGAAATCGTCTTTTTATTAGTAGTATTATTATTATCAGAATCTTTGGTGCCCAGACTAAAAGTATGTATCCCATAGGGACAAGGCCATTCTTACATGTGCCATATAGGATTCTGAGCTCAGAGGCCAGTTGTTCAGAGGAGTGCTAGGAGAGCTGGCTGCCTGGAGCTGTAGACTCTGAGAACCAGTGAGGTCAAGTCCAGCCTCCCCGCCATGCCATGGGAAGTAAAATTTGGGTGCAGCATTCACACTGCATGGTCGGGGGACCCGTGTCCCAGAGACCTTGGCCTAGAGATTGCTCCCGGGTCCTCCTGTCTCCTTATGGAGTCCCTTTAGGCTCTGGGCAAGGTGTGTTCTAGGGCTTGGCAAACTTTTTCTGTACAGGGTCAGGTAGTAAATGCTTTCACCTTTGTGGGCCATGCAGTCTCCATTGCAACTACTCAGCTCTGCCATTTTTGTCCAAAGGTAGCCATAAACAATGCATAAGTGAATGGGGTGGGGCTGCGTTGTAATAAAACTTTATTTACGGACATGGAAATTTGAATTTCATGTAGATTTCACAAGTCAAGAATTATTCTTCTTTTGATTTTTTTTCACCCGTTAAAAATGTAAAAATCGTTTTTAGCTCACAGGTTGTGCAAAGACAGGCCTGTGGGCTGTTTGCTGTAGTTTGCCCACCCCTGATGTCCACCACGCCCAAGACACAGATGACCGAAGAGTCGCAGCGCCAGGCAAAGAGGTGGAAGCAGAGTGGAAAATACTGTCTGCACATTGGGTAAGCTGTAAAGGTCATGGGAAAATTCCTTCCCATCCCTTCCAGAAACGTTCATCTCGTGGAGAGGAAAAGAATCAGAGTTCCGATGTTCCAAATTGATGGCGCCTGCCACGAACTGCTAAAGAGTGGCGGAGCTTTTTGCAACATGTTTGGAAGCTACGTGCCCTTTTCTATCTGTCTACCTGTAGATGACAGCAGGGGACAGAGCAGATAGAACCACAGCCCCTGCCACTACCCCAAGGGGCGCTGAGCCTCTCTCAAGTGTGCTCGGGAACAGAGGGGGCTTGCTGTGGGCAGCGCCCCGGCGCAAGCGGGGCCCGATGGCCAGACACGCTCATTTTTCTGGGTGACTTAAAGGGGAAAAAACAATGCCGTCATAACAACGCAGCAAGTTAATTCTCAGACTCTCCTACAGAAGTCTCCCTGGCCACAGCGGAGAATGCCGGTCTCCTACTCCCAGGAATCTGAGGCTGTTACCTAACCCTGACTCTTGCAAAGGGGAAACTTTTAAAAAATATTGTCTTTTATTTTTAAAATTTATGCAAACTGTGTTTGCTATGCCATAGCCTATCTGTTTTAATAAAATTTGATTATTTAAATTGATTTGTTAGAGAGTAAAAACCTACTTCCTTCTTGGCACACCACGTAGCACCTGGGGAAGCTGCATGCTTAGTCCCTGGCCGAGGAGCCCGGGTGTGGTAGGTCACCCGGCATGGGCGACAGAGCCAGGCAGACCCGGGTTGGAATGGGAACCGACCTGTCTCTTTAGGACCCCAGACAAGCTAGTGAAACGCTCTGAACCCCAGTGTTTATGTTGTTTTATGTGTGAATGCGTTTTGTAGGGGCGGAGAGGTTTGTTCTATTGTTTTGTTTGGGGTGTAATTTACATGCAATGAGATCTAAAGAGTACTGTAGGATTGCTTTTGATAATCGCATACAGCCAGGTAACCCAGGCCCCATCCAGGTACAGAACGTTTCCATCACCTCCAAAATCCCCCTCACCCCCTTCCCTAGCTCAGCCCTGATCCGCACACGCCCCGGCCACACACACTTGCTGCGGCGCATCTCAGCAGCTTGTTTCTCTCTACCGGTGTGCAGTCTCCCGTTCTCTGGCTGTGCCACAGCTCGTGCTCTCGCTGGCTGGTGGACACGTGGATTGCTTCCAGTTTATCAAAGCTCCTGTAAAGATTCATATATGTGGACGTACTTTCATTTCTCTTGAGTAAGAGTGGAATTGGAAGTCACAGGGCAGATGTATGTTTGTGTTTATCTTTATAAGAACTGCATTTCTTGCTAAGCTTTTGTGTCATTTTACACTCCCAGCAGCAACACGTGAGTTTGGGTTGCTCCAACATCCTCACCAACATCTGTGTCCCTGCAGTCTGTGGCTCTCCTCTCTGTCATCCAAGACCCCAGGGTGCTCTGGCTGCTCGGGAAAGAGTCCTGTTCCACTACCACACCGAACCAGCATCAAAGGGCTGTGGAAGGATCCCAGGGGACCATGGTGACATGGTGTGGGGCCTGGCGCAAAGTGGTGCACACCCTCCCCAGGGTGGAGGCATGAAGGATGGATGCAGTCCAGGCTGGGGCTGGGGCAGAGGCTGAAGACAAAAGCATATTCCCGGCAGGCCAGGGCCCCCTAGAGCCTGGATGTCTGGGGAGAGGAAGGCAGGGGCCCAGGCAGGAAGGTGGCAGGGCTGGGCTCATGAGCAGCAGAGGTAAGAACAAGGCAGGGGCACATTGTGGAGCTGGGGACACCCGGCGTGGAAGAAGGCAGTGGGCAATGAAGGAGAGTGAGTGGCCTGGCCTGCTGCAGTCACTTCCTTCTCCCTGAAGGGGGACTTCATGGGGTCCAGGACCCAGCTAGTGGTGGACTCCAAGGCAGGGCCCAAGCGTCCCTTCCACCGTCCCCTCTGCATGCCCCAAATAGTCTTCACTCTTATAATTAACCCTTCCTTCACAGCACCTGTGAGGCCAGGAAGCCGGGCGCTGTGCTGAATGCTTTGCACGAGTTCACTCCCTTAGCTTTAATAACCCCGTGAGAGAGTTACTGCTGTCATCTGGGATTTGCAGATAAGGAGACTGAGGCACAGAAGGGTGAAGTAACTTACCTGGCATCTAGATTTGCCAGATTTAGCAAATAATAACATTTGACACCCAGTTAAATTTGAATTTCATAAAAACAGAAAACAATTATTCAGTATTTATCTGAAATCCAAATTTCACTGGGCACCCTGTATTTTATCTGGCAAACATACTTAACTGCTATTCCAAATGATTACAATTAGCTATAGCCATGCCTGCCGTGGGTTGAGGACTGACTAAGTCCCCCGCACCTAAGGCCCTGTCACCGTGCTGTGTGGCTCTCACCAGTGTCACCCGGCCTCACTTCCACCTGCGGACGGGTCCTCCTCTTTTCTCCATTTGGCAGAGGAGGAAGGGGAGGCTCGGAGACTTTACAGCCCTTGCTCAGAGCTACTCAGCTGGTAAGAAACAAAACCAGGATCAAGGCCAGAGCTGTGCCTCGCAAGTCCGCGGTTGGGCAGCTGGGCTGTGAGAAGAATCCTGCCATTGTGTGTCTCGGAGACATCCATCCCAGAGCAGGCCTTCGAGAGTTCTCTGTTGAATTGAATTTGAGCAGGAACTGTGTATTCCTGCGGTTTCCTCCCAAGCCCTTCCAGCGCAGGCTCGGAGAGCATTCAGCAGAATTTTCTGTGCAGCCCAAATGACCTTCATGGGATAAGAGCCCCTGACTCTCTGCGGGAGCTGGCATTCCTATTGCCAAGCGACACCCCCTCCAGGTAGGCACAAGTGCAAGGAAACAGCAGCTGCCCTGGTTGCTCTGTGAAGCCTCACCTCGGTGTAGACACAAGTGCATCCCCCCCACCGGCTGCCAGGGGGCCAGCGCAGGGACACAGGAGGTGTGGACGGCTCCCTGTCTCCATGACCTTTATCCCGGGATGCCACGGCCGGTCTCGCAGGCTGCGCGGGCACACACGCCCTGCCAGCATCACCGTGCAGGGCGGGCACTGCGCTCTTCCCCACGTACCTCCCCGGTGCTGAGAAGGGTTTTCATGAACAACGAGGGAAAGGAACCGGGGTTTAGGTATCTCAGACCTGCGTTTGCATCACAGCTCTGCCATCCCACCTCTCTGGACTTTAGCCATTGTGAAATGGGGAGCATATTCATAATGCCTACCCAGCGGGAGGAGAGTCGAGAAGAACAATCTGGAAGAAGCCTAGGGCATTTCTCAGCACACGGAGTGCTCAGCGAGTGGGCTTTATTTTTACTGATATTTGAAATATCCAGAGTGGTTGTTCTCGATCTTTTGGAAGCACCTCCTCTCCCAGGGCCTGGAGTCTGGTTCCCTGGGGGGCACCGGGCTGTGGAGAGAGAGGTTTCTTAGGGACTTCTGTGTCCCCCTCAACAACCCTGCTGGAACGCAGAGTCCTGGCACTGTGCGGGGCTGGGGGCTGCCGAGTCTGCCGCTGCTCGGGGGCAAGTGTGTGCCCACCACGTTCCCGCCCCTGCAGGGTGGGGAGGGGGCTCTAATGCCTCCAGGTTTGCCTTTCCTAAAAAAGTCTGTCTTTAGGCTTGGTGAGGTGGCTCACACCTGTAATCCTAGCACTCTGGGAGGCGGAGGCTGGAGGATTGCTCAAGGTCAGGAGTTTGAAAACAGCCTGAGCAAGAGTGACAACCTGTCTCTACTAAAAAAAAAAAAAAAAAAAAAAAAAAAAGAAAGAAATTAATTGGCCAACTAAAAATATATAGCAAAAATTAGCCAGGCATGGTGGCGCATGCCTGTAGTCCCAGCTACTCGGGAGGCTGAAGCAGGAGGATCGTTGGAGCCCAGGAGTTTGAGGTTGCTGTGAGCTAGGCTGACGCCACAGCACTCTAACCTGGGCAACAGAGTGAGACTCTGTCTCAAAAAAAAACAAAAACAAAAACAAAAAAAGCCTGTCTTTGACCTGTGGGGAAGGCGGCAAAAAGGCATGGGGTCCTCTAGGAATGGCGTCACCATTCCAGGAATTCCCCAGCCCCCAACTCATGCAGCTCCCCCCAATCCCTCCTAAATGTAGAGCCATGACCGGTGTGGTTCAGGGTTCAGTTGGGCCTGTATTCATTGAGATTCACGTTCACCTCATTCGGGGGCCCCCAAATCGCCCTGGGTTAGCCAAATGGGAGGGCAGAGTCCCTGCAGACTCACCTTGGCCTCCCAGCTGCCTTCAGAGGGAAGCCCCAGACCCAGCGCTGTCCGACCTTGTAGCTCATGGGATGATTCCAGCAAAATGGAGTGAGAAACAGCCCCAGCCCAGTGGCTTTCTAGGCCTCAGTTTACTTGCCTGTAAAATGGGAATAATAGCACCTCCCCCATAGATATTGCCCTAAAGATTTAAAAAGCTAATATACCAAGGGCCCGCTTCCTCCCCACACTCCTTCAGGAACACAAACCCCGACTGGAGTCCTAGCTCTGACATGCCCTGCTTTGTTGCTTCATGGGGACAGAGTTTCTGTTTGGGGTGATGGAAAAGTTTTGGAAACAGAGTGGTGATGGTTTCACAACATTGTGAGTGTAATTAATGCCACCAAATCGTACATTTAAAGAGGATTAAATAATTTAAAGCATAAAGAATGATATGTTAGCTATACCTTGCCACAATAAAAAAAATAACATTTAAAAAATAATAAGGGGAAGGCTTACCTGACTCTAATTGAGAACTGAACATGGGCCATAAAAGATGGATCGTGGCCCTTTCCCCACGGAATGGCCTAGAGCAGCTCCTTGCCTACACACCATGACCCTCGGGCGCCCCGAGGGGCCCTGCCCACCCCACCCCACTCCCAGGCTTCTCTCCTCCTCAGGCTGCAGAATGGCCTAGAACAGCAGGAAGGAGGAAGCTGGGGTTTCTCTGTTCTCTGTTGCTAGCACGGACATCCTTGGCTGTGGCATTCAGAAAGCCAAGCAGACACTGTGCCCGACCCTGACGCAGGAAATGGGACCCTGAGTTTCCAGCTCCTGGGGGGCCTGAAGCTGACCCGTTGGGCGGACAAACCCAGTGTCCCACGCAGGCACGACTGCAGCCTTTGCCTGTGCCTGCCTATTCCCTCCTGTTTTCTCAGGTCTGAGTCGTGCGGGAAAAGAGTGATGAAATCGTTCCCTCACTCCCTCCTGCCACTGAGAATTATTCCTTTTGTTCCAGTGAGACTCAGGGGCTGGAGGCAGCCGCAGGGCTTGGATGGAGTTCATTATTGGGCACAGGCCCAGGGCAGAACATAAAAGATTCAGCCTTGACATTTTACAGATGGAAACAAATTCCTGCACAGTCATGGTGGGGCCCAGGGAGAGCATTTCAGTTCAGGTACAGGATGAAAAGTCTTCACAGTCCTGGGCTGGTGGGAGCAGCAGTACCGCCTGCAGGAGGCCAGCGCTAATGTGATCTGACCCACGACAAGGCTCTCACTCTCCACGAGCCTCAGTTTCCCCATCTATAAAGGAGGGGACATCAAACACCTGCTGCAGGGCTGTGGGTGCCTGGCATTCCCATGGCACCAGCCTACCTGCACCTGCTTCTAGTTTATCATCAGCTGTGTCACACCTTGCAGGGAAGGGGCAGGCTTGAGGGGACCACTGACGCATACTATTCTAAATAGCTATTGTCTATTGGGGTGTTGCTAGCACCCCTCTCTGTTCTGAGAATTTTTAATCATGCATATGGAAGACGTTGGTGGTGTCCCAGCCATCCCCCACCCACTTACCGTCCCCACGCATAGTGGCCCCACTTCCAAATGCCATCATCTCCAAATCTGCCTTTGGACTCTCTGTGGTTGCTGGAGCCCGCATGCCCATGCGCCACCTACGCCAGGGTGCTGAGGAGTCAGGGCAACAGGCGTGGCCCTCAGCCAGCGACTGATGGGAATCTGTGGGTGACGCCCGGCTCCCTCACCCCCCAGGCAAGGTAGCGCTGAGAGGGACTGTGCATGCGCCAGGTGCCACCAGGGGCAAAACACTTGTTGGATAGCTCCCCCTTGCTGTCTCCTGGCCCACGTCCCTATCCCCAGTGGCTGTTCCTGGGGATCACCTCCCAAATAAACCACTTCCATCCGAATCTCTCAGGATTCTCGGGAACCCCAAGCAGAATCTCATTTATTCTTTACAAAGAACTCAAGGAGGTGGATACTTTGATCTTCCTTGTACAGATAAGAAGCTGAGGCTTAGAGACATCTAGGAACTTGTCTAAGGTTACACAAGGCTTGAGTCCTGGCGTCTGGCCCCAAGGCCCCAGGCAAACCAGCACGGGTCCCACCCAAGGCGGTGGCTCGCCAGGGGCGTCTGAGGCTGCAGAGGGTGACTCCTCTCCCTACCCTCCTTTACGGTCCACCTACACACACACACACACACACACACACACACACACACACCAGGGGAGGGAGAGAGAGACAGAGAGAGGGAGAACACTCATCCCATGGAGTCGTGGAGTGCCCACCACCAGGGGGCGCCCTTGCCAGGAGGCTCAGGCTGGCTCCACAGGGACTAGATACAAGCAAGTGTTGTCATTAGGTCCGGCTGAGCTACTACTTCCAAGAGCCAGGCTGGAGCCCCAGCAGGCAGAAGCCAGACTGGAAAGCTGCTCAGAGCTCCCGGCAGGCACACACACTCACGCTTCCCAGCTGTTAGCAGAGGGAGGACTGTGGGCTCTTCTCTCCAAAGCTGCCAGGAAAGTTGAGGGTTCTAGAAGCCCTCTCTGTGGTCACTCAGGGCAGCAAAGCAGACTCCAGCTCCCCCGATCAGCACCCTGCACTGTGGGACATGGGCACCCCCACCCAACCTCAGCCCCCTCTCCCCCTTTGCCCCGGGGGTGTGGATCTGGGGCAAGGCCCGATGGGTCAGGTGCAGCAGGACAGTTATTTCCGGGGAGCTGCCCGCTGCTCTGGCTCAGAGGAGTGCAAACTCTCAGGCAATGCCTCCCACAGTAACCCAGGACTGGACCCCAAAGACGATGCCAGCTGCTGGAAGTGGTGACAGGGACACACACACACACACACACACACACACACACACACGCCCCAACAAAAGGGGATCTGAGGGATTGCAGCGGAGCACCAACACTGTCCTATAAAATCCCTGTTCCACTGCTGCTCCCCAACTTTTTTAACACAAGGACCAGTTTCATGGAAGACAATTTTTCCACGGACTGCTTGCTGGGGGGCGGGAGGCGGAGCTCAGGCGGTGATGCGGGTCACGGGGAGCGGCTGGAAATACAGATGGAGCTTCACTTGCTCTTCAGCCACTCACCTCCAGCTATGCGACCCCCTCCACACTCCCCTCCCCATTCCTAAGTTTCATGGAAGACAATTTTTCCATGGGTGGAAGCAACAGAGCTCTAACAAGCCACAGACTAGTACCAGTTGGAGGCCCGGAGGTTGGGAACCACAGTGAGGATTCAAGATGGCTTAACAAGATGATGTACAGCACAAAAGGATAAAAATGTCTAACTGTGGGAGTTGAGGCAATGGAGAAACAGATTAAAAAGTAAATCTATCTGGAAGGAAACTTGGTATACTAAAATGTTTCTAGATAAGGGTTGCATTGAGCTTCCCAGCAGCCCAAAAAGGCAAAATTAGCTGAATGCAAGATTTGTGATGCCCAGAGGATTTAGACCTTTTTTGCTGGTCCTAGGGTTAAGAATTCCCTAAATAACAAACCACTTTATACAAGAGTCTAGATCAGTGTTGGCCAAAATGGAAATATAATGCATGCCACAAATGCGCTTTTCAATTGTCTAACAGCCACATTTAAAAAAGAAGCCGGCATGAAAACCCCACAATGACGGGAATATGTCAAAGGGATATAGGAGCCAACTGAAAGAGCTCCCAATGGCCAAAAGCTAGAACAATTTAACCAACAAGATAAAAGAAGTATTCCTAGATTATAAGCCAAAGAATAAAATAAATATCCATGAGTCCATACTGATATAAATAAATAATTGGATTAACAATCAATGTTTAAACATCTGAGGAAATCTAATTTGTTAACTTCTTATAGCTTCAATTTGATGGCCATGCGTTGTGTGAATATTTAGAATTATTAATTATTTAAAGTACACAAAGTAGGGGATATTGTTTTTTTTGTTTTGTTTTGTTTTGTTTTTTGAGACACAGTCTCGCTTTGTTGCCCAGGCTAGAGTGAGTGCCGTGGCGTCAGCCTAGCTCACAGCAACCTCAATCTCCTGGGCTCAAGCAATCCTCCTGCCTCAGCCTCCCAAGTAGCTGGGACTACAGGCATGCGCCACCATGCCCGGCTAATTTTTTCTATATATATTAGCTGGCCAATTAATTTCTTTCTATTTTTAGTAGAGACGGGGTCTCGCTCTTGCTCAGGCTGGTTTTGAACTCCTGACCTCGAGCAATCTACCCGCCTCGGCCTCCCAGAGTGCTAGGATTACAGGCGTGAGCCACCGCGCCCGGCGGGGATATTGTTTTTCACAAACAAAAGTGCCTTAAAGAATCTTGTCAACAAATAAGATGCACAAATGTACATTCACGACAACACACACCCCCACACATTCGTAGAAAAAAGACTGAAAGTAAACAAACCAAAATGGTTTTTTTTTAATTTTTTTGGAAATTCCGGATTTGAACAATAAACCAAAATGTTAACAATGGTTATCTATGGTTGGTAAAATGACAGGGTCATTTTAATTTTCTTTGTTATAGTATTTTCCCCTAAGTTTTCTAGAATAAAATTATACTATACATCAATTATAATTGGAAAAAATTAAGTATGTGATTATAGAAGTCATGAGCATCCTAGGGTCAGGGTAACATTTGCTCAGATGTGCAAAATACAACTGTTAGTAAGATCCCAGCTCTTGGGATCTGTTAGTCAGCTCTTGAGGCCCCATTTCCTCTACAGGCAAGAAAATTCTGGATCTTGCTGTTATGGTATCTCAGCCTCTTCTGGGTAAAAATCATCTCCTTTCGGCAATTACGGAGTCTCGGGTCTCTCCGTCACTGCAAGGGTTTCCCTTCCACCTCTTACTCCAGGACGCCAGGAGGGTGTAGGAGAAGCTAGCACATCTTCCGGCCTTGGCCTTGTGGCACAGTTGCATGTTGCCCACGAGCTTGGAGGCTCCACCTTGCTTCCTCGGCCTCACCTGGCTCTCACGGTGGCTCCTGGTCACCTAGGCCCACATGGGAAAGCCATTTGACCCCTGATTTGAGAAGTCCTTCCTGCAGCTCTCTGTTGTGAAGTCACTTTGCCTTCTGCATATTGATGTCCTGGTGAACTCATCAGCCAGCACGGCAGCTACTTTTGGGGTCCCCCTGCAGCACGCGGGGACGTCTGGACCCTCTCCAGAGCTCCTTCGAGCCCACACGTTACCTACCAGGGGTGTCGTCTCCCCCTTGCGGCTGAAGCACCTCCCTCGGCCATCTCACTCTGTGGCCTGGGTGTCACATTGGGTGCAGTGTGAGGCCGACCCAAAGGCTCCCCTGAGAGATTTGAAGAGTCCTCAGGTGACAGCCAGCGAAGTGGGGACACCAGCCCCGATGTTCCTGGAGTCCTTAAGCTAGCTGCGTGTTGCTATCCTCTCTTATACCTGAGGTCTTGCTCCTGATGGGTGGAGAGTGAAAACCTGCACACTCACTCCCGACCCTGGCCTGCCTTTTCTTGTCCTGTTTCTCAACTTCTTCCCCAAGGCTCGAAATAGCAGTTCTCCTTTCTGTGGGGCAGAAACTTCCCTTTTGGCACACCTGCATTCTTCCCTCCTCTGTGATTCACTCAATGATCACTCAAGTTCCCTGAGCTTTGATTTCTTTTGATATGTAAAAACTCCAGCCCTGGGAGTTTTTAGAAAACCCTTTATCCCTCTGAAAAGTCTGGCTTTCAAGACTCTTGTCTTGCTATTCTAAGGCTACTTCAAAACTCAAACAAGAAAAACTAGGCCTTTGATTCAAGCTGTCACCACCCTCTTCCTCCTTAGAGAGAGGTTTGTCCCCACTTCCTGGCCCAGGCTAAATGGCATAAACACTATAAGGGAGGCAAAGGATGAATCATGGAGAAAGAAAGCTATATTAAGTGATATTATCCCACTGCTTTATTAAAAATAAACATTAAATATAAATGCAAACAAAAGCCAACAATAAATCTGTCATATTAGCGAAAACGTTTTAAAATCTTAGTATCTAATGCTGGCGAGGATGTGCCAATACAGGCACTGGTGAGAGTGCAAATTTGCGAAGGCGATTTGGAA
The DNA here is from genome assembly GCA_008750895.1 of Mirza zaza. Taxonomy (NCBI): domain Eukaryota; kingdom Metazoa; phylum Chordata; class Mammalia; order Primates; family Cheirogaleidae; genus Mirza; species Mirza zaza. The sequence goes on along the minus strand of VSMD01062386.1, from coordinate 43,568 downwards.
TGTCATCTGGCAACGCATGTCTCTCCCAATGCCCTCCGAGGGGACAAACACCCTTTGCAGGAATGGATGCTCCTGGAGAACAGGCCTTGATAAAAACTGCCCGTTTTCGGGGTGAACACTGAGGAACGTGCTAGGACCACACCTTGCACCTGGTGAGTGCACAGGTATGTAGCACGAGTCTCCAAAACATTTGGGATTTCAGGGACAGGGATAGGAGTGATAAGCCCCATCTCCCCTCCTATGAGAATGGCGGAGGGCACCTTGCACCTGGCAGAGCCCTTGCTCTGTGCAGTTGGCGTCACTCATGGAGGGCTATCCTCCTGGGGGACTCGGGGACCTGCGGAGTTGCAGGCTGGGCTGCCTCCTCTTTCTGTTACCATCTCCACACGTTTCCAGAGACTCTACTTCCTCTACTGGTGTCTCTCGCATCTTTCCCCTGGCATGTCACATCCTGCAGTGATGTGTGCATATTACAACCATTTCTTGAAACAGGCTCTCTCAGCCGCTTCCAGAAAGACTGTGCATCATCTGTAAACACTCAGCTAGGTCATCAAAATCTGGAACTGTCACCAGGAGGAAAACACTGAACACTAGGCTTACCCCTGCAATCAAAAGAGCTTGCTCCACTTTCCTGACAAATGACTGAATCTTGGTTGGCTCTGTGTTTCCCAGAAACTCTTCATCATAAAATGAAGCCAGCACAGAAAGTGACATCTCCTGGGTCAGACGTGTATTTCCTGGTATTACTGTGCCTCTTTTATTTGACCTGTTCATTGAGCAAATATCCATTCCTGAAGCACCAGCTGAGCACTCAGTGCTATTCTTTGAGGAATGGGCGCCCAAGCTGAGGCTGAGCCTGGCTTTTTGACAACTTTGATGATCAGAAGGGGAGTGGGTGAAGATGTGGGTGCTGCTCTTTTAAACTTAAACACACGTCTCTGCCGTAGAGCCAGGGTTTGGAGTTTACCTCTGAAGGAAGTCTGCCTCTTTGTTTGGGAAAAGTCTCTAATGGGCACTTAAGTCAGGACTCTGATTGCTGAGGGCATAAACCCATTTCAAACCAGTGTGGGCAAAAAGGGAATTTGGCAGATTGGGTAAAGGAAAGGCCAGGAAGTGGGGCCCTGCAGCGAGGCCTGAGGAAGACAGGAGCTCAGGCTTATTCCGGACTTTCTCTCGCTCTCACTCTGCTTCTTGTTCTTGCTGCTCTGGGCTCCGTGGCTTTCTCTGCAAGGCCAGAAACAAGCCTAAGCCATCCCTAGCTGCCAGGGTTCCACCTACCAAGGTCACCGCCACCCTTCACCTGGCCCTGATTCCCCACACCTGTCCATTCCCAAAGAGATCCCGAGAATGCCTGCCTTCTCGTTTTTGGAAGAGATAGAGAAGGGTGAGGTGGTCCCAGCAATGACAGTAGCTGAAGGCAGAGGTGAGGTGGCAGATGGATGGAAGGCACCTCTAGGTCTCACAGGATTCTCAGAACCTTGAGGGCTGGGGCGAGGACCAGGGCTGCCATGAACTGTTGTGTAGGTTGTGCACTGCACGACCCTAAGGGCACCACGTGCTGGTGGAGGCTGAGCCCATCTCTCTGGAAGTAATTACAGTGCATTGCCCATGCTGAGAGGACACACTGCAGGCGACATAAGCCAAAGACACTTCAGCAGTGGACACCGAAGACAGCCACTACCCAAAAATGGGTCAGACAAGGCTATACCTGAGCCAAGGCAATGGGAGCCTGCAGAGAAGGACAGTCCTGCCGAGCCCTCCTCAGCAGTCCCCATTTCTGAGACTAGGGAGGGTGACTTCAGGAGGACAAAGGGCCCAGTGATGGAGTGTGCAATCCAAATCAGCAGAAGGACAAAGCTATGCAAAGGGTTTTCCGTAAAGTTTTTATCGAAGGATCAGAAAAAGGCATACCTCATAAATGCCCGATGTGGTGCGTTTTCATAGTAAATTCAACATACCCATGTAGCTAGCACACAGATGAAGAATCAGAACTTACCAGCACCCAGAGGCCCCCTAACTCCCCTTGCAGTCACTCCCTCAGGTCAGCTGTGGACTTTTCTCTGTCTTTGCTATGTGCCCACGAAAAAATCAAGTGGCATAGCCTAGTAGTTCCGAGTTTTGCCTGTTCTTGAACTTCATGCAGTGGAGCCACGCAGTGTGTGTTCTGTCGTGGCTGTTTCTGCGGATCGCTGCCGTGCCTGTGAGATGCACCCGTGCTATTGTGTGTCACCAAGGTTCCTGCGTCCTCATTGCTGTAGGGCATCTCATGGAGCAGAGGTGCCATTCTTTTATTGACAGGCGTGTGAGCAGTCGCCAGCGTTTGGCGATTACAGACAGGGCTACCGTGCATATTCTTGTGCATTAATTTGGTGAACCCACACGCCCGTTCAGGTCCCATGTGCACCTGGGAGCGCGTGTCTGGATCACACCGTCCGCATGTGCTCAGCCCAAGTAGATACTGCTACCCAGTTGTCCAGAATGCTGGTCCCAATTCCCTCTCCTGTCAACTGTATAGGAGAGTTACCATTGTTCCACATCCTCTCCGACACTTGGAACTGTCAGCCTTTTGATTTTAGACATGCCCGTGGATTGTAGTGGTGTTTTATTGTGGTTTTTATGCTGAGCCCTGTTTCGTATGTTTATTGGCCATTTAAATACAGCCATGCACCACATAACGACATGATGGAGCATATTTATGGTGGTGGTCCTGTAAGATTATAATACTGCATTTTTACTGTACTTTTTCCATGTTTAGATATGTTTAGATACCCAAATACTTGTGCTGTGTTACAACTGCCTAAGTACTCAGTCCAGTGACATGCTGTACAGGTGCGTAGCCTAGGAAATGTACCATATAGCCTCGGTATGTAGGAGGCTGTACCATCTAGGTATGTGTGACAACACTCTACGATGGCTGTACAATGACAAAATCACCTGACAATGCATTTCTGGGAACATGTTCGTGTCGTTAAGTGATGTGTGACTGTTCTCTTTTGTAAAGTGTCAGTTCGATTGATTTGCCCCTTCTCCATTGAGCTGTCAATGTTGCCTGTTGATGTGTATTTTGTTGATGTGTGGTGTGTTGATGTGTTCTTTGTGTATTTCGAATCCTCTGGGGGTTGTATTTACCACAAATATCCTCTCTTAGTCTGCGACTTCCTTTTCACGTTCTTGTCTTCTGACGATCACACGCTCTTAAATTTAATGTGGTCCCATTTATCACAACATTCCCCCTTATGGTTAGTGCTTTCTGTGATATTTTGAAAAATCTTTGCCTATTCCAGAGGCTGTTAATTTTAAAGGCGATTTTAAGCAGACAGAAAGTGAAGTTTCAAAGTAAGATGAATCACTTAGAGAAAAAAAATTTTAAGCAACATTTTTATGTACGTCCAAGCTGGAATGTGAACATTTCAACTCCAGAACATGTATTTTCGACTTAATTGGATTCTGAAAATCAAGTTTACTGGGTAGGCTTTTTAAAAAAAAATTAATCATGGAATATCAGGGTTGCAGAAATCTGAAGTCTTGCCTTTTGTCGGTTTGACTCAGGTCAACAGACACAGTGAGCACCCTTCTGTGTCACGCTCTTTGCCGGAAATTAGGAATGCAAGGGGAATGAGAAATGACCACATGGCTGGGGGCCTAGCAGGGAAGATAGTGACGCAGCCCAGTCATCCCGATGCTGTCCCTAAGGAGAGGGGGCATCTACTAGAGAGAGAGGCCATCAGAAGAAGAGCCATACTTAGGAACTGGGTCTCAAGGGGCTGCAGGCAAGTTCTTCAGTGGATACAGATAGAGGGTGTATTCTTCCAGGGAGAAGGAACTGATGCTCTGTGGTGTGTAGAGTGGACTTGCATGGCGACATTTAGAGCTTGCTTTACAAAGCTTCTGTGGTCTCATAGCCCCAGGCTCCACAACAGAACCCCCAAACATTCTCTTCCTAAACCTGTGATGACAATAGATGACCAAGGACCAGGGCCAGGAGGCTGGGTGGGCTGTATCCCCCCACTCGGCAGCACCTTGTTACTCCTATCTGCTTTTGGGGGCAGTGGGTGGCTTTTCAACTCATCAGAGAAAGGCTCCCTTGCAGAAAAATTGGTTTGGAAGGCCCATGCATGAAAAGGAAGCTGTGAAAAAGGAGTCTTCTTTGGCTGAACCTCCTGCAGTGATAATTACTGCGCAATATGACCTGCCCTTTATTGTAATCATGTTTTGATTTTAAATGCCTGGCTTGTTGTAATAATGCACACCTGGCACAAGAAACAAGTTTGAGACTGATTGCAAGAGGAAAAAAAAATGCTCAATAGTGGTGCTGAATAATTAAGAGGGAACAAAAAGAGAACAGACTTGATTAAGCACCAGGGGTGTCAGGCTATTCTAAACATTTTGCTCACTGTACCTCCGTTTATTATGGCCCAAAGGCGGGGTATAATAACCCCCATTTTGCAGTGTCCACGAGCAATCAGAGACTCAGAAAAGTTAAGTGACTTAACCAAAGTCACCAGGCTAGACAGTGACAGAGGCAGAATTCACACTTGGATCTGAGCCTCCCTCTGGCTAGAATTACTGCAAAGAAACCAACATGCATGGTGCTTGAAAAAGAACAAATACCCCAAGAAGGAGAGGGGCATCTGGTGATGAAGTGCCCTGAGGGGTCGCAAGCTTAGTGTGACTTCAGGGGAACCAGGCGAGCGCATGGACGGGTCTCTGCTGCCCAGAGCCTCATTGCTTGCCAGTGAGCCTGCCCTTCCCAATAATCACCCACAAACGTCCCATCTCTCTGCCATCATGCTTCCAAATGTGCTCATCTTAGCCTCCTTTTAGGTCACTCTCTAGGCCTAAAAGGACCTAGAGAACTAGGCCAGGGGGCCAGTTCACTGAGAGCCTTTTGTGGTCTTGAAGTCCGTTCATCTTCCATCTTTTTAAACAGGGGGTCAGTTCACTGTCCCTCAGACCATTGGAGGGCCGTTGGAGAGTGCGGCGCACATTCCACACATGCGCACTGTGAACCCGGGACGAGTCGACTGCTAAGCAGGACAGGCAGCGGTGGCAAAAACACCTGGCGGGCTGGATAAATGTCCTCGGCGGGCCGCATGTGGCCCACGGGCCATAGTTTGAGGACGCCTGCTCTAGGCTTCTAAATAGGTTCTCTTTTCTGTTGATTTACCAAAAAAAATTAATAGCTGATGTGGTGGTGGTGGTGAGTGTCTGTAGTTCCAGCTACTTGGGAGGCTGAGACAGAAAAATCACTTGAGCCCAGGAGTTCAGGACCAGCCTGGGCAACATAGTAAGACTCCCATCTCTAAAAAAAATAGATTTCAAAAATTAAAAACAATTGGCTGGGCGTGGTGGCTCATGCCTGTAATCCTAGCACTCTAGGTGGCCAACGTGGGAAGATCACTTGAGCTCAAGAGTTTGAAAGCAGCCTGAGCAAGAGTGAGACCCCGTCTCTACCAAAAATAGAAAAAACTAGCCAGGTGTGGTACAGTGTGCCTGTAGTCCCAGCTGCTTGGGAGGCTGAGGCAGGAAGACAGCTTGAGCCCAGGAGTTTGAGGTTGCAGTGAGCTATGATGACACCATGGCACTCTATCTGGGGCAAAGGAGTGAGACTGTCACAAAATAAATAAATAAAAAATTAAGGCTTTGGCTGGGCTCAGTGGCTCATGGCTGTCATTCTAACACTCTGGGAGGCCAAGGAAGGAGGATTGTTTGAGGTCTGGAGTTCGAGACCAGCCTGAGTAAGAGTGAGACTCCCGTCTCCACTAAAAATAGATCGTTGTGGTGAGCGTCTGTAGTCCCAGCTACTCGGGAGGCTGAGGCAGGAGGATCACTTGAGCCCAAAGTCTGAGGTTGCTGTGAGCTATGATGATACCACTGCACTCTACTTGGAGCACAGAGTGAAACTCTATCTCCAAAAAAAAAAAATTAAAGCTTTGATTCTAAGTCTGTTACATACGATTATCCTTAGCTGGATCATGCATGATTGGCGATGATTCACTGATTGGCAATGTGGGAGTGTCCTCATATCCCTGCAGGCTTGGAAAATACTCCCTGAGAGCCTTTCGTGGTCTTGAAGTCCATTCATCTCCCCAGCATTCTCCCTCAACCTCACCCTCCCTCTGCCCTCCCTGTCCGCCCATCCCGGCATAATTAAGGATCTCATCAGCGTGTTCGATGCCCAGAGAACTCAGGGATGTTTCAATCAGCTGCTGTCCCAGAGCTGCCTGCATCTTAGAGTGTTCTGATGGATTCCTGCACTCTGCTCTCTGGGGAGAACTGTTCACTTAATGCCTTTTTAGGAAAGGATCACCCGGCGGCAGAGCTGGGGAGGTTTTCTTCTGCATGTTAAACACGGTTCAGGCAGAGATGAGCCAACGTGACTGAAGGGCTGGGTTGGAGGAAGAGCGGAAACTAAAGCAGGAGGTAGAAAGGGTGGCTGAATGCTGAGCAGGAAGGAACACAGTCTCGGATGAAGGATGTCTTAACGAAGCCAGCCTTGGAGGAAGAACGATCTCACCCTGCGTGGGAAGGGTGGTGTGGTTCTATTTTCCAGAGATAGATGCAAGAATACCTCCTGCCCTCCAGACCTGCATGCTCTTCTGCAACCTCGCCATTTCCCCAACGAGAGGGGGAGTCTAATTCCCCTCCCCTTGACATTAGGTGGGCTTTTGTGACTGTCTCGATTAATCCTGTACCACTGAAGTGACGCTGCATGACTTCAGAGGGTCCGCTGTAAAGGGGACCCGCACCCCACCTTGCTCCCGGTGATCCTCACTCTTAAGGCCGTGAGCATTTTGACTGCCTAAGGCCATCAGTCTGTGACGGAGCCTAAACCAGTCCACATGAAGAGACCACACAGAGGCCCTGAGGCCACAGGAAGAGGCAGAGATGCTCTCCAAGCTCCAGCCACTGTCCCACGACAACCACACAAGGGACAGGAGCCAAATGAGCCTTTCCCAAACTCCTTACCTATAGACATCGAGAGAGGTTACAAAACGATGATTGTTGTTATGTAGCACTAGCTAGCTGGAACAGTGGTTCTAGCCAAATCTCTATTAGGTGAGAAAATAAATTGGAGAGTCGAAGTCATTACGAAGCACTTGAGGAAAGAAACACTCTTGCCTGCCTTTTCTGGATTTTTCATGCCAAAGCATTTTGAATCTAATGGATAGCACCCTCCCCAGCCCACACTTTCAAAACGATGCCCTCTTGCCTTGTCATCACCAGACGGCGAGGACTCAGCCCCGGCAGCTTGCCCACTGGCTATCGGCAACCTCGTGGCTCAGCCTGTGCTTCTAGGAGTCTCATCAGGGTGTGCTCTTGGGCCTGCCACCACGCTGCGGTCACCTCTCCTCTGCCCCACTTCCTGCCCCAGCTCCCCCTCCGCCTGGCCAGGACCACGTCCATAAGGACACATGGTGCAGCTTCCCACTGCCACGCCATCGGTGATTCCCCTGCTGAGGCCAGGAGGCCAGCCCTCCCATCACTGGTGACCCACTATGTCCCCTGGACCCTAAAGCTGTTGTGCCTGGGCCGAGGTCTCAAAAAAATCTCTCAGGAGCAGCTTCAGCCTCTAACCCTTTTCTCCATCATGGTTCAAAGGACAGATGCCTTCCCATCACTCTGGCGGTCCTTCTGTGTCCTCCCGCCCCTCCTCCAAATAAAACTCGTCCCTCCTCCCCTCCCTACAGATCAAAAGATCCTGTCTATACAAAGAAATGCTGGGTGGAGGCAGAGTGTATTTTCCACATTGGGCCCCTGTTCAACTAGCCAAAAATGCTCTTGTAACTGGAGTCATCTCAAGCAATGGTCTCATCTCCACTGTGTACATTCAACCTTAGAGGAGTCATAAATTGAGAATAGAACTATTTAAATTGCATTTCAGGAAAATAGGGTGAGAGAATGGAGATTCAAAAACCTGCCGGCAGTAAAAATCAGTTACAGGAATCTTTCCTAGTAGGTTTTGTGGGAGCATTATCACAAGTTTCATTGTAGACTTGAGCAGACATGTGTGCCATTACAGACACATATCCCAACTTGGGGTCATTTGCAAACCACTTTGCTTTAAAGATCCATTTCAATTCTGTCATGCAGGTGGAGATGACTTTTTACACAATAGACCTGAAATTGGCTACTAGGAGCTGGTTACCCCTGAATCCCGATGCACATAATTAGTTGGATACATTTGTAGCAGGGCACGCCGTCAGGGCACTGGGTATCTGAGAGGACAACTATGGCCGTATTGAACATTTTTATAACCGTGCAGAGGAGAATATGAGCCGAAACCTGCAGCTGTTTCCCTACTTGGAGTCTCTAGACAGGACACTAAGGATGAGGAAATTATTTCTTGAGACCTCACAAAAATTAAAGACATGGGAAAGAAACAAAAAGCAAACATACAGCTTTAAAGAGTCTGAGACAAGGGAAGAGATGTTCAGTGTTAGAGAAAGTGGATGCAAAGGAAATTGGATTGGCCATGTGGAAGCAGAAGCCACTGTGATCACAAACTGCAGATGACATCTCATCCGAGAATCTCCCAAGGCGAGAAGCAGCACACGCAAAACAGCTCATGCTTGTGGCTGCCGTGGGCAGACTTCCCAGTTCCTACCTGCCCTGAGGTTTTTCAGGAAATAATCAAAATGTCCTCAGCTCACAGCAGCACCTTGCTCCTGCCATAGAGACCTGTCTGACCTGTCACCTCTTTCCTCCCGTGTCAGGGAGCTGACGCCCACCTGCGGCTTGGGCCTCATTTCCTCTGCCTCCACTAGGCACAGACACATGGCTGCTACCCAGAGACTCCTCCAGCAAGACCCCAGCTTTGTTCTGCACCTACCCTCCTCCACAGCAGTTGGATGCTTTGCAGGGGACGAGCCCATCCTCATCCCCAAAGCGTGAGTCCTAATTAGTGTACGCCACATTGGTGGCACCATGACCCTTGTCTGTGATTGGGTTAGGAAGGAATGTATGATACAATTCTGGCCAATAAGAGATGAGTGAAAGGTTATGGGGAGCTTGGGGGAACCATTTTTTTTTTTTACTGATAAAAAGAGACACATGGGAAGAGATGCCTTTCCCTTTTGTCACTAGACTTTGTTGGTCTGCGGATGATGCTGGAAATGTGGCAACCATCCTGGAACTAAAAAGGGATCCAAGCCAATGATAGAAGAGCAAAAAGATGGAAAGAACCTGGGTCTTTGGCGATGCCATTGAGCTGCCAAGCTAGCAGCCTTGGAGACACCCAAGCCTGGGTATTTTTATTGGTTAATCCATCATCGGTTGGTATTTTTGTTGCTTGTATCTGGATATATCCTAACTGATAAAACCATTTAACTTTCTTCCTCCTCCATTCTTCCAGCTCTTTCCCAGTTGGGGAGAGGAGGTTAGGGATTCTCCATCTCTTTCCTTTCCTTCCTTATTCCTTTTGTGAACCCAAAGATAGCTCCAATAATTGCTGCTAGGTTTAACAGACAGCTGAGACTTACACCTGAATCATAGAAACAGAGACCTTTAGGTTTTAGAGTGAAATGAGCCATCATATTCCAAAGCAATTCTTCTAATCTTCGGAGGTCACGGACCCCTTTGAGAATCTGATAAGAACTAAGAAATAGCTCCTTAGAAAAATGCGCATGCCTGTATGCTAAAGCTTTCAAAGGTGTTGAGAATCACTATTGAGAATTTCCACTGCCTAAAGTATGTTCACGGTGCTGTGTGCCCAGCCAAGTTTAAGATTTTTTTTTTAATTCAAGAAATGGGATGGAGAAAAGTTTCTGGGCCAGAATTCAGGGAAAAGCTTTAAAAGAGAGCAGTGGGCCCGAAGCAGGGTGGGCACAGCACTCTCATGAGAGAAGAAGTCACAGAGAGACTGGACTTCGGTCTCCAAGGGTTTATGGAATGGAGGGGGTGAGGGAAAGAGAGAAACTTTGGCAGATAGGCAAGAGGAAATGGAAGGACGTGCCGGAGATGGTCACGGTGTGGGATGTGCTCCCCGCATAATCCCTCAAATCTTCACTGAAGTCATTAAACTCATGGAATGTTGAGAAAGGTCGGGTTTCCTGTGGAGAAGGGTGGTGGGGCTGAGGTCCACATTGGGTTTGATGTGAGGCAACACATGCAGACAGAAAAAAACAAAAGAGTGTTTTGAAAAGAGGATCTGTCCCAGACATGGTGACTCATGCCTGTAATTCCAGCACTCTGGGAGGCTGAGGCAGTTGGATCACTGGAGGCCAAGAGTTTGAGACCAGCCTGGGCAGCATAGCAAGACCTATCTCTACCAAAAAATGGAAAAGTTAGCTGAATGTGGTGATGCATGCCCGTAGTTCAAGCTACTGAGGAGGCCGAGGAGGGAGAATCACTTGAGCCCAGGCATTCAAGACAGCAGTGAGCTACGATTGCACCACTGCACTCCAGCCTGGGCAACGGGACCAAACCCCTTCTCTAAACATAAATAATAAATAAATTTTTAAAAGGACTAGGAATTGGAATGTGCAGAAACTAGAGAAAAATTTTGAACTTATCTAAGCCACTACACAGGATGAGTAAGTCAAATTTACTAAATCTCCAAAGGGCAGGAAGGCCCCAAGTGACGTGCAGCTCACACGCACAGCCTTGAGTTAAGCAACATGCCCAGAGTGATACCGTACGTGGTGAGCTGGGATCCCAAGCCTATTCTGACTCAGACCCATTAAAGTAAGGAAAAACAGTTTTATGGTTATTGTTCTTAATTACTAGTATTGCCATGATATTGCCATCTATTTTTATTATGACTTTGCAATAATTTGGCTACATTCATTATTCTTTCACGCATATGAATCAACAATCTATTATATGCATGAGGTATTCAAGGTTGGATTTTGGTTTTCAGATTCTGACATTCCTCTCTTGTAGCTTGGGATTTCTCACTAGAGGAACTGTGCTCATGAGGCAGGGGAACCCCATGGGAAATAAAGTACTGTTGTATAAATATGGAGGAAGAAACTAATACTAGGGTGACCCTATGCCCTGGTTTGCCTGGGACAGGCCTTGTTTGTGCCTATTTTCCCAGTGTCCTTATTAGCGTCACTCTCAGCATGTCTGGTTTGGTTGATGCATTATCTGGTGTCCCTACCATGAATGCCAGTGCAGAGTTCTGGTACGAGCTGGTTTGGAAAAGGCAGGTCAAGTTCGGACGCCAAAGTGGACACTTGATTCTCACACACCAACCTGACTCCCCGTGGATCTCAGGACCTGAATCTGCAGCCTCCCACCCTAGGTGGAGAAAGTAGACTAGAAAGAGAGGAGGCAGGCCTGGCCAGCCTGTGCACTGCATGGAACAGAAAGTGAAAGAGAGAAGGAGGTCCGGGCCTGCTCCGAGAAAACAGGTTTGGCTTAGTCACGCTTCCCACCTGTGGAAGGGAAGGGCAGCAGGAAACTCACGAATGAACGTGCTCTCACCTCTAACACAGCGACCTACCCACCAGTAAAATGGGTCCCAAACCGTGTCTCAGGACCTGACCACTCACATGATCAATGCTTCCTCCCTTGGGAGGAGCTAGACGGAGGCAGCCCGAGAGGCCCTATCTTCCTATAACAGGTTAGAATAGTATGTACTCTAATAGGACATAATAGTATCCTGCTAGGGTGCCTTCAAAATTGAATGAAACAGGTTCATGTATATAGGAGCATCTATGGTGTGGCCATAAAACCTAGATGTAGATCCTATTTTTTTAAATTTTAATTTACACTTAAAAAAAAAAACAAAACAAGATGCACAAAGGGATAACAAGCAAATGCAGACACACTTAACATCATCAGTCATTAGGAAAATGAAAATTAAAACCGCACATTCACTAGAATGCCTAAAATTAAAGACTGACAATATATTAATTGTTGGATATAAAACTCTAATACTTTTTATGAGATTATAAAATCATACAACCACTTTCAAAAACAGTCTTGCAGTGTCTTACAAAGTTAAACATATACTTAACCATGTGATCCAACAACTCGGCTCTCAGGTATTTACCCAAGAGAAATGGAAAGTTATCCAAAATAAACTGTATATAAATGTTTATGGCTACTTTATTCATAATTAACAAAAACTGGAAGCACCCAAATGTCCATCAATGAATGAAAGAATAAACAAATTGTGTTACAACGAAATATTACACAACAATAAAAAGGAACAAACTACTGATACCAATAAAAACACACAATCTCAGAAACACCACACAGAACAAAAGAAGTCAGGCATAGAAGAGTATATACTATATTATTCAATTTCTATGAAACTCAAGGAAAGACAAATCTTATCTATAGTAAAAAATAAAATAAAATCCTTGAATGCTTACATGGAGATAGAGTAGCTGGGAAGAAGCTGAATAAAACTTTTTGGGATGATGAAAATGTTCTGTATTTTGCTTGAAGATGTGGTTACATGGGTGTATGTATATATACCTTTGTGAAAACTTATCAAACTGTACAATTAAAATGAGTGCATCCTACGTAATGTAAAGTTTACCTTAATAAAATTAATTTTTAAAATAAAAAATTTTTAATTTAATTTAATTTTTTTTTAGAGACAAGGTCTTGCTATTTTGCCCAGGCTGGATTTGAACTCCTGGACTCAAGCAACCCTACCCCTGTAGACTCCTGAGTAGCTGGGACTACCTATAGGCCACCGCTTCCAGCTTTTTTTGTTTTGTTTTTTACAGATTGAAAGCTTTTGATGATGCTATATATATCTATCCGGCTGTGTTACCTGACTTTACCGACACCATGTAGTTTAGTAGAGGCGGGAAGGTATGCACACAAACGCCCACAACAGAAGAAAGGAGACACAGATTGTGCTACAGGTACTTTAGGAGAGGAGATGACAAATCTGGGAAGATTTAGGGAGGAAGAAAGGGTTAAGTGAGACTTTACGGTGAGGGTGGGGCTTCAAGGTGTAGAAATGTCTCTTTTTGGTAGCAAAGGGAAAATTACCTACTCAGACCACTTCATAGAAAAGAGATTTTCTACGGGGAAGTACATGGACTAAAGAAAACGGGAAACTACCAAGTCTGAAACAATTCCAGGGCCCTGACCTTCCCCTGACAAATGTTTTCTTCCCTTTGCAGGTTTTCTCCATTTTCCTCTCTGCTCACTCTGCACCCACTCTGCCATGGTGTGTGCATTTGTTTTTTGGGGTTTTTTTTGCTTTTAGCAAACACAGATCATGGCCTACGTGCAGGTACTGCTCTAAGGGCTCATGTAACCCTTCCAACAACCCTAGGGGACAGGTGCTATTGTCATGCCCCATCTTATAAAGGAGAAAAGGATACATGACTTGGCCAAGGATGGACAGCCTGTGGGGGTGGGGCCAGGATTCGAAACCAGGCGGTCCACTTCCAGAGAACCGCTTGGCTTGTACCCACTGGGCTCTGCTGCCTCCTGCTTGGGCCAGTGACAGCCGGTGCAATCTGGTCGATGGCCCAGGATGTGGTCTGATGGCAAAATCTCTTCCCAGCAGTGACAGTTATTAGTTGTGCTAATCAGATGTCCTAGCTGTCAAGTATGGACAGAAAAAGCCAGTGGATGGTGAGAAGAGAGGAGGGCAGGCCCATAGCAAGTCCCAGCACGAGAGTGGACAGTCCTCAGTCCTCCTGTTGTGGTCCTGGAGGTACTTTATATGGGTTCTGGCCTTGGCAGATCTAGTTCTGTGGTTTTCCAGGCTGGAACTTAGGCTCCCCTGGCTTTCTGAGCATGTAGATCCTGGCAGTGACTGTACTCACTCTTAATTGAGGTTGTCTGAGGGGGGTTACTTTTCTTGGCATCCAGACAGTCCTACTTACACCCTACACTGCAGTGCCCAGAAGGACTGCGGGTTCTAGCTTGGTTATTAACTCCCTGAGTGAACTGGGCACATGGCTCCTCTCTCTACCTGGTTTGCTGTAGCTACACAGATGCCAAGACTCTCATGTGTAGTTAAGCGGCTCGAGACAGAGGTGGAAGGGGACAGGGAAGGGGGGGGGCGCTGGCTCATGTGACATCTGTGGCGTGTGAACAGTATGGAGGGAGACGGGATAATTATGAGGACTGTGGAATTGGGCGGCTGTTGCTGAACACCGTTCATGCTTTGAAGAGAGAAAATAACGGGCCAAGGGCTCCTTGGCAGTGGTTAAAGAAACCCTCATCTCTTGTAGCCCAAGGGCAGACCGAGCTGAGAAGCAGCCTTAGGACCTAATTGTAAGAGTAGCAGAACCTCAGAGAATTTTCTCCGCTCAGCCAAAACTCTGATCGGGGAGGAGTGGGTCTCTGAGACTTGGGGTGGGAATATCTAGGTAGATGTACTTGAAAAAGTTGATCCCTAAATCCCCTGAAACCTCCAGGCTCGCCACCCCTCGCTAGAGGAAGCCCCTCTCCCTTGCTCGATGCCATGCAGAAGACTCAGGTGACAGAAGCCTTACGAGGCCACGCTTGCCCTCCTCAGGAACCGTGCCCTCTCCCGGCCACCAGATCTGCAGCGAGGGTTACATCTTAGCATGGCCCGAATGGGGCAGTGCCGGGCACGCTGAGGGAAGAGATGGATTACGTGTGCACCAGCAGGGACTGGCAGAACGTGCCCAGAAAGAGATCCTCACGGTGCTAGATCAAGGGAGTCAGAATATAAGCTGGATAAGGAAGAATTTGTTGATATGAAAACACTCTCCCATGACACAGGATTCAACACCCAGAGAAGGTGGTAGGGGCTTATCCTGACTCCTTGCTAGGATGACTCTTAGAAGATTGGAAAAGGCAATGCCCACACTAAATAAAATTGAAACGCCAAAACTGCCATGGAAGTGATCGAGGATGACCGAAGTGACCAAGGACTAGCAGAAGGCTGAGATCAATCATTTCAATGCACAGTTAGGTCTCTTCGCTCAGTTTCCCAGCCTGAGCCAGTTCTCAGCCTCAGGACAAATCAACTGAAGGAGAGAGTAGGTCCCGTGAGGAAAAGCCCTACAAAACCATGTCAACTGGATACAGTAGTGAGTCCCTCTGTCCTTCCCAAAAGGAACCCATGGAGGTTTACTGAGGTAAATTGCACAATGGGGAAAGAGAAACATGCAGATGTCTTGGCACCAAAGAGCCATCATGGTTCTCTTATTAGATTTGGGCATGTGGGGGCCAGGTAATGCCCCCCTATAGCTCAGGTTTATATCACATTGGGTCCACTGGGTCTATGGGCCTAAGAGTGGTCATTAAATAAACCCATATTGCACTGGAGTTGATGATACCACTATATACTATTCAAAAAGCAGCTCCCAGCATACTGTTGCACCCTGACAGAGACTGACCCTGGGATGTCACGTGACCATTCAGCCAGAACTGCCTGTGATGAGATGGATCATGTAAGACCCACCAAGTCACAGAGTGGGCAGACCCAGCAGCCTTCTTCACAAGATGGAAGCAGTAGACCCAGGATCAGACACAAACAAGCCAGAGAGCACAAGTAAGCGGCATGGCGAGGTGGCAGTCCCTCATGTCACTTGTCACTGATGCACTGAAATCTCTCCCTCAGCTCATCCCTTTGGCCCCATGAGGGGTCCCTATGACCGGCCGACAGGAGGACAATGCCAAGCTTGGTTCACGTGGGGGTTGGCTCCATGTGTGATTGCCTGTCGAAATGGACCACTGCTGTACTACAGCCCTCACACAGGGGTGTCCTGAAAGACAGCATGACAGGCAAGGAGTCCTCCCGAGGGGTGGGGCTTTGGGCAAAGCACACTAGTCACCCACTCTCCTGGGAAGAGAGTGGCCTGAGATCAGAATATACACAGATGCGTGAGGAATGGCTGAGCTGGGTGAGGACAGGCCTGGACTAACAGGATTGGAAGATCAGGGACAAGAAGATCCAGGGAAGAGGCACACGGTGGACCAAGGGGAGAAGGCGCAAATTGGGAGGGTCTCTGTGGTCGCATGTTAATGCCCATCATAGAGTATCTGCTGCAAAAGAGTCACTAAATGACTAAGTGAACAGGATGACTCCACCAATAGGCGTCAGACAGTCTCTGTCCCCAACCACCCACTGTTTGCATAATGGACTCATAAACAGAGTAGCCAGGGTGACGGAGATGGTGTCCACCGTGTGCCAATGCATGGCCTTCCACTTACCAAGGCCCATGCAGCTCTGGTAGCGGCACTGTCCTACCTGCCAGCAACAGTCACCAACTCTGAGACCCCAATATGTATGATCCCTCAGGAGAGCAAACAGCTGCTTGGTGGAAAGTTAATTACCCAAGAAGGGGCAGTGATTCATCCTGTCCAGGATTGACACACATTCCAGGAAAGCGTTTTCCTGGCCTGCCTGAGAGGCTTCCACAAGCGCTACAGCTACAAACAGCCCTTGAAAATGTCCATTGTAGGAAACCCAGAAAGGAAGTACCGACATGGAAGTGTTCTCAGGGCTGCAGGGAGAGGAGATAAAAGGAAGCCAAGAGTTGAGATGCTCGAAGATCTTAATACTGACTCCAGACTCCTGGAATATGTAAACTCTGATAGAGGGTTTGGATGTTTTGTTTGACCCTTTCTAGAGCTTAAGCCAAGACCACATCAACCACGTAAGTGGAAGATCGTGCTTATTAGCAGCTCTTTTGAGGTAAGGCAGACATTTGCCTTGTTTCTCTAAATATTTTAAGCCAAAACATTTTGTGAGCATGAATTAGCCTAATATCTGTGTCTATGCACTATTTCAATTCACTAATGAAGACCCGATCTTTGTGCGGCAAGCAATTAAGAAAGAGGGAATTTTTAGATACATTTCAAAGAGATATTTTAAAAAGTATTCGATGTGCACTCATGGTATACACATTTATGGTGTTTGCAAGAAAAACTTAAAAGCATATACGGGAAGGATCGAAACTAATTTTGGGGTAGTGGTTACCTCTGGGCAGGCAGGGAGAGAAATGTGTCTACATGTGTTACTTCGTATTTCTGAAATAAAGTAACAATATCTGAAGCAACTGCAGTAACATGTTAACTTCTGTTAAATTTGAGTAATGAGTACATAATGTTCTGTATGTTTGAAATATTTCATAATTTAAAATAAGTCTTTTTTTAAAAAAAATACCTGAAGTCATGAATGGACATCATTAAATTGAAAGAGATTTTCCCAGGAGATGGGTATAGTAAGACCCTTACTGAGGGTGTCTTTTGATACACCATAGATGTTAGGGGGTTGCCCACGCAACTCAGAGTGGCCCTTCTTTCATGCAAATCCGACCACATGAATTCTGTGCTTAAAATCCCTCCACGGTGCCTCATTGTCCCCAGAACAAGCAGATGATACCCTTTTGGCCTGGCAAACACAGTCGTTGAGGATGGCTCCCCAGACTTTGGGAGTGTCACCCTTCACTGCTCCCACATGCCCCCCAGAACTGAACTCTCTGGGGCCCCTGAGCTTGCTCTGGCCCACATCTCAGACTCGCACACGCTGCCCGGACTCCCCAGTCTCACCAAATCTCCCTTCCTCCTTCAGCTCTGATGTCACCTCCTCCAGGAAGCCTTCCCGGCGAGAGTTTTTTTGGTTACAGTATGTGGCCATGCAGCATCCATTCACCTTCAGTGCCCTTTGGACACCACCAGACTCCCTCACCGCTCACCCCCGAAGCAGAGAGAGAATGTGTGATGGAGACGCGGACAGCTGGGGTTTTGTTTCTTTCTTTCTTTCTTTTTTTTTTTTTGAGATGAAATCCACAAAACATAAAATTAGCCATCTTAAAATAACCAGCTCAGTGACAATGAGTTGTGCAACCATCATCACTTCCATCTACTTCCAAAGCTTTTTCATCACTCCAAAGAAACTCCTTACACCTTAAACATCTGCCCCTCTTGCTGTCCTCCCCCTGGCCCTGGCAGTCACCAGCCTGCTTGCTTTCTCTCCAGATTCACCTGTTCTAGGTATTTCGCATGAATGGAGCCATACAACACGTGGCTTTTGTGTCTGGCTTCTTTCACTTCGCATCATGTCTCTAAGGTTGGTCCATGCTGTAATATGTGTTGGAACTTTATACATTTTTATGTCTGAGAAATAGTCTGTTGTACAGACAGACCACATTTGCTATCTGTGCATCCATTCACGGACAGATGGGGTTTTATTTGGCAAAAAAAAAAAAACCTATTTCTATAATTTTTTTAATAAGCCACCAACATTTTCATGTCCCTGGTTTCATTCAGATGTCCGGTTACTCTGCCAAAATCAGATGCTGCGACCTGGGGCCCAGCTGATGTGCAGGGCCGTGTCACTGGGTGCCGGGCAGCAGGGGCCCCTGGACAGGCCTGGGTGGGGCAGCTCTCCCAGCCCGTGCCCGGCTCTCACTCACAGTGCCCCGACAGGTGCCCTCCCGCCCTGGCTGGAGCCCTAGAACACAAACTTGGGGCGTGTGGGGAAGACAGGAAACGGGCCTTTTCTTCTCTCCTTCAAGGGCAAGACATAATGGATAGAGATCTCTGTGATGGTGACCCAGCCTCAAAGCCACCAAAGCAGCCTGCAGCTGGGGCCCACCATTGAGTCACTAGGCTCTCTTCTTCAGGACAGGGCCTCTGTGGGGGCAGGGACTGTCCGTCAGGCCGGGCAAGGCCAGGGGTCAGCAGGGCCCTCGCCCATCCTCCCATCTGTGTCTTCTCCCCCATCCACACATAGGCATGGCTACACACCAGCCTCCATGCACACAAGATACAGCATACTCAGCGTGTCCTGGTTTCCTTAGCTCCTGCTCGAGTTTGAGGAATGGAATAGAAAGGCCGTCCATAGGGTGGGGGGCCTTGCACAGCCCACTCCTCCCTTCCTTGGGACACCCCCCCCGACCCCCTGCCTCCCTGCTGTTCTCACTGGAACAGCCCACAGGCCTGGCCTCCTTCCCGCGCCTGGCTGGGGATCCCACAGTCCAGCAGAGATGCCCCCGTGCAGGTGCCTGCACGAGTAAGAATACGTCCATGTTTTTAATATGAAAGTTGTTGAGTGCACTCACAGGACAGGGCCGAGAACCACCTGGAAAGTGGAGTTGGCAGCTCAGGTTGTTATTCCAGCTGCAACCCCTCATTTGGAAGTGGCTACGCTAGCCAAGGTCATAGGAAAACGAGGTGAGTCCCAGCGAGGGGTCAGGGCCTAGCTGGGGGCTCCCCCTTCCCCTGCAGGCCTCCAGCAGGCCCCTTCACGCTTCCATCTAGTCCTTTCTCCACGAGGAGGACAACGCTTACAAGCTCCTGTAGGCATCAGCGGTCTCAGCCAGCCAGAGACGTCACGCTGGGCGGTCTCACACACCCACTCGCCGAAGCTCACTTTTTAGATAAGGACAGGAAGTTGTCTGCTGTCCATGGGGCAGTATGTTTGGGAACATGCCCACATTGTGGAGCTAGGGGTCCCTTAAGTCCACTGTGTTCTCAAATGGTCATTTGGAAGAGTGCTCGTGCGTCTGTGACTTAGTTTTCCAAACTACACCTACCGTGTTTCCCGAAAAATAAGACACGGTCTTATATTTATTTTTCCTCAAGAAGACACCCTAGGGCTTATTTTCAGGGGATGTGTTACTTTTTTTAAGTATGGTTCAACAATCTATATTTATTCAAATATAGTTAAGTCGTCTTCTTCTGGAACATCATCATAACTCTCCAAACCCCGAATTCCATCCTGAATTTCTTACAACTCTATTTCCTTTAGAACCATTGGCCCCAATCTCTCATGTCGGGCAATAGAGCTCTCATGCGGCAGATGAGAAGGGCTGCTCGTATTCTTTACTGCTCTAGGACGAAATGCATGGGCTGTGCAGATACGCTGCGTAGCCACGCCCATCACTAGGTCTTATTTTTGGGGTAGGGCCTATATTGCACAAATGCTTAGAAATCCTGCTAGGGCTTATTTTATGCGTAGGTCTTATTTTCGGGGAAACACAGCAGCAAGGCCCCAAGTGGCTCTTTGTTCCCCCTGTAGAATATGTCCCAAGATCCTGATCTTCATTTTCCCACAAGACAGAGGAGAGCTGATGGCAGCAGGGACCACAGTGCCTGGCACCTGGCATACTCCACGGGAGACAGAACCATCCCTGTGTCACTGCCGTCGCTGGGAGGACTGGAAGCCTTCAGGACGGCCAGTGACCTGCCCACAGTCTTCCAGCTGCTACAAGCCAGAATTTGTCCTGCCCCTAATGCCCACTGGAGCCAGCTGGGCCAGAGCTTTGATTTGTAGGCAGTATCCTCCGGCCACCTTTGGTTTGGGCATAAAAACCCATTCATGTGGCCAGGTGTGGTGGCTCACGCCTATAATCCTAGCACTCTGGGAGGCCAAGGCAGGAGGATCGTTTGAGCTCAGGAGTTTGAGACCAGCCTGAGCAAGAGCAAGACCCTGTATCTACCAAAAATAGAAAGTAATTAACTGGACAGCTAAAAAAATTAAAGAAAAAATTAGCCGGGCATGGTGGTACAGTCCTGCAGTTCCAGCTACTCGGGAGGCTGAGGCAGGAGGATCACTTGAGCCCAGGAGTTTGAGGTTGCTGTGAGCTAGGCTGACGCCAGGACACTCTAGCCCGGGCAACAAAGTGAGACTCTGTCTCAAAAAAAAAAAAAAATTGTGGTTTCATCACTGTCATACCTCATATGTTGAAGCCTAGGGTTTGGGGGTTCTCTCTGCCTCGCTCTTTCTCTGGCCAGCGACTCCCCATCCAGGGCCTCTCTGGAAGATGGACTGCGCCCGCTCAGAGCTGAGCCCCAGCCCCTTAGAACTGCAGCCCCATTTAAAAGGAAAATACATCCAGAGGCTGGTGAAGAAACTGGTTTAGGTGCTTCCATAATGAGGGGCAGGGGTGTCGTGCAAAGCACGCTTCTGGCTCCAAGGCAGGTGAGGCTCCTGCTGCCCTGCTCTGGTAAAACATCCCGGAGGCAGCTCTGAGCCAGCAGCCCCGGGCTGGGCGTGTGGAGACGTCCCTGGACTGGACCCCTCTATCAGCACGGGCAGCCATCACCGTGCCGGGGCAGGGGAACTAACGCCAGCACACAGGAGGGAAGACAGTGGCATTCAGAGTCCCTCTGCCCTCCGCTCCAACCCCATCCGCCCATTCGGCAGATGGGGTGGCTCGCGTGACTTCCCCAACACCTCATTGAGGCTGAAGAGCAGTGGCTTAAAGCCCCTGGGAAAACAAGAAGGAAGGCTGATTCTCTCAACCTCAGGCTGATGTCCTCAAAGGCAGAGCCAGAAGTAAGAACTTGGTGGCCCGATGGCTCCAAGTGTGGCCCTTCGCGTAGGGCTTGCAGTTCACAGGTCCTCAGTGCCGGGATGGTGGTGGAATGTTGGAATGCAGAGGCCTTGAACTTGGGTGGCTGGGACTCCTGTCCTCACAAGCTTCATAGTAAGCCCCATTGTCTGTCTTTTTCACCCTGGATTCTCCACCCTAAGAGAAACTGAGAAGCAGATGAGTCAGCACATTCCTTCTCTGCCTCACCTCGCCTGCCTGGGAGCAGAAGGAACCAACACCTACTCCAAACACACTGGTTACACCATCCCACCTCCACCCAACTCCGCCTTTAAGGGCTGCACCTGGCTTGCTGTTCTGCCAGGTCCATACCCTCTCCCAGCTTAACCCTCCCACAGAAGCGCAGAAACAGATTCATTTGGCCCCAGGAAACACCTCCAGCTCTCAGCAGCCAGGTAAGGGAGGGCTGGTTTGCACTGTGCATACTTCTGAAAGGACAGGAGGCTGCCCGTTTGCCATAAGAAACAAAAAGACCACCCACTATTAAGGCTTAGAATAAAAGACTAGCAAGTCTGTAACAACGGCTGTCTGTATTTGCTTGGCAGGGGGCAGGAATTTCTTGCATCAGAAATCCCAATTTAGAAATGCTGCAACTTACAGAAAAATCTCTCTCTGAGCCTCCTAGCAGGCAAGGGGAAAAGTAATATATGCTGCTCCCATTAACAAATTTTAAAAAGCATACCATATCCTCTGAGGGACCCAAAGTCTTAGCAATTTTTTCTAACCCAGAGAGAGTCTTCAGAAAAAATGTGTGAAGGAGAGAAAGGAAAGTAAACTTATTCCGGAACTTGACACCTTGACTGCTGAACTCTCATTAATTACCACCTGGAGGGAGGGAGCCTCGTGCAAGAACAGGCAGTGGCATTCACAGAAAGTTTTACACAATCTGTGGAGTTATTTTCCCTGTGGCAGTTTCAAAATCAACTGTGGAGCCTGCAGAACTGCAGATTGCTGGTCCCATTCCCAGACCTGTAGAACTGAAATCCATGGAGGTGTCAGGTCTGTTCTCGGTTCTTGGCGTGCTCTTGCAGAAGCGTGACGAGACACACCAACAGTAAAGCAAGTAAGAAACAAAGTTGCCTGAGCAAAGGCAAGATACATTCGCCACAGACACCAAACCGCCCGTGCTGCTACAGGAGGCCCCAAATATCACCTAAAGTTTCATTTTACACTGTCTGGGTTGGACCCTTCCCGCAGGTGTGGCTCATGCGTCACCTCTCAGACTGCTGTGAGTTATTACTATATGACCTGAGCCTTACCGTGATGCGGATTTCCCGTAAGCCTCTCTGAAAGCACATGGTTGGGTGCAAAACCACAACGCAGATTTACACTAACGACATGATAATTGGCCCGAGGTTATCACTGGGCATCTTCCAGACCCTACTGCGCCTGCGCTGCTTGGCTTTCTGGGAGTTTCTTCTTCTAGGACTCCCGGCTGCCTTTGCTGTTAGCGTGCTGGGTTCTGATTGGCGGCGCACTCCTCTTCCCGCGGGCTGTGGCGGTTATCTGAAGCCGGACATTCGCCCCCCCTTGTCCCTGGAAGACCCGGTGGCCCTCACTATCTAGCTAACAGAGGGAGGGGCCCAGGAATCCGAATTTTTCCTTGTACTCCCCGTGGAATTCTTGGGCACCCTAGAAAATTGGGGAACTGTTGTAGGACTTCCTTACACTCGGAAACTGCATCCCAAGTTGGGCGCCAGGAGCATGGCTCCCTTTTTCCTCACTACTGTGACTTGGAGCAGGAAAAGAGGACCCCACTCTCAGGACCACGCCAGCTCTGATGAAACTGGATGTTTGTGGGGCAAGCCTGCCCACCCCGAGCTCCCACCCCCCCCGCCAGTCTCACCACGTCAGTCCTAATTCTATGAGAATTAGGTGCCAAGAAAGGATTAAACACACAATGATTTTGCTGGAGGAAATGCACCTGTTTCAGAAAGTGGAGAGGGGACAGAGGAGGGTGCCCTGTGAGTCTGGCCCCAGGTAGAGTCATTAGATTTTACAAAAAATAGCCAGGAGACCTGGGCGAGTGTGAATTTCAGATAAACTGCAAATAATGTTTTAGTGTATGTTCCATGCAATATTTGGGACATACTTATACCTAAAATTTGTTTGCTGTTTTATCTGAAATTCAAATTTCCCTGGGCGTCCTGTATTTTACCTGGCCACCCTAACTCCGAGTAAGGGAGAAAGGTAGGTTGAGTGGGAGATCCCAGACCGCTATACAAAGCCGTTGGGAGCCTGTGAGCCAAGAGTAGGGGACACCCAAAGAGTCCGCTATCTCCCAGGAGTGGGCTGGCCCTACTATCCCTGCTGCCCTCAGACTTACTCGATGGGGCCGTGGGACGTGTGGCCTCACACAAGCCAGGGGTGGACGGAAGAGCCACCGTGCTCCCTGTAGCTGGAGGCCTGCCAGGCGCACACTCCCACCGCCACACCCGGGGACAAAGCCCAGCGTGCAGAAGGCTCAGCAGTGGCTGCCATTGGAGACCTGAGCTCCAGCCCCAGCTCAGCCTCCTTGAAACCAGGCCAAGAGAAACCACCTCCGCCCCAGTTTCCCAGCCGTCTCACAAGATAAACAAGGTGACGGGCCGAATACTTCTTGGCCCTCGGGTCAAAGGTTGTGTATGTGCCTCATCCAGGCTTGAGTCCTTCATGGGGACTGGATCTCCTGCTCAGGGACTTCTGAGAGACCCTGACCCAGAGCCACCCAACTAGGCCACTCCTAAATTCCTGCCCCACTGAAATTGTGAGATAAAAAATGTTTGTTGTTTAAAGCCACCAGTTTGGGAGTCATTTGTTACGTAGCAGTAGATAGCAAACATAAGCACTTCAGTGACATACTCAGCCCTGTACAGCCACCTCCCAACAGTGCTTGGTGGATGTGGTCACACCAAAGTCCCTTCCCACAGATATGAAGTACGACAGGACCAAGTCCCACAGGTTTCAGCGCATCTCACATCCATCTCTTGGAAACCGGAACCGACATGCCCAGGGAAGCCCAGAGGAGATTTGGAGAGAGGAACTGGTGGAGTTCCCAGCCTGGGGAAGGAGGTGTACCAAGAGAGTGGGACAGAGTCCCCTCAGGTGGCAGAATGACACAGGGGACCTTCCTGAGCCAGGGGGTGGAGGGAAGTACTCTCGAGCCCACCTGTAAGCTGGGGAGCAGCTGTCTAGCACCGTGGGCCTCTAAAACACGTCCCTGAGTTCTCTGATTCGGCTCCCTTTATGTGGCGGAGGCTACTTCCCGTCCCTTAAGTGCGGGTGTACTTCTCAACTTGCTTCTAACTGATATGATGCGGCAGAGGGGTGGTGTGTGACGTCCAAGCCTTGGACAGACAAGGCATCGTGGCTTCCTCTCTTGGATTGCTTGCTCTGGGGGAAGCCGGCCGCCGAATCCTGGGCAGACTCAAGCAGCTCCGTGGACAGGCCCGTGGCAAGGAACTGAGCCGCCAGCGGTGCTAGTAAGCCTGCTCAGCACTGGACCCCGAAGCCCCCGATCGAGCCTTCAGATGACTGTGGCCCTGGCTGTCAGCTTGACTGCACCCCGATGAGAGCCCCTGACTCACAGCCACCCGACTAAGCTGCTCCTGATTTCCTGTCCCACTGAAATTGTGAGATCATAAATGTGGTTTAAAGCCACTAGTTTTGGAGTCATTTGTTATGCAGCAGTAGATAATAAATATAAGCACTGTGGTTACACATTCACAACTTGGCTCTACTTACCTGCTTGGTGCCCTTGGGCCAGGTATCTGACCCCTCCTGGCATCAGTCCCCTCTGGCTGCCCCCAAACAGCAGCAGGAAGCCACCGC
This sequence comes from Mirza zaza, assembly GCA_008750895.1. Lineage (NCBI taxonomy): Eukaryota > Metazoa > Chordata > Mammalia > Primates > Cheirogaleidae > Mirza > Mirza zaza. The sequence goes on along the minus strand of VSMD01062386.1, from coordinate 18,516 downwards.
CTGACTCTCACATCCTGGAGAGAGTTCCATCCAACCTGGAGTCAAACTCCACCAACGAGGGTGCCCTGAGGGCAGCCAGTTTTCTTGGGGAGGGGAACTATCACATTTCCTTCCAGACATCTTCCTTTTTATTCTTCACAGCAGCTTTCAAATTTAAAGCCAAGATTTTGTTAACTTTCTTCTCCAGCAAGGCCACAGGTCCTGGTCCCAGCCGCCTGGGCTTGCCCTTAGAGTACAAAAGTGAGCAAATTCAAGGGCACACAGATCTCTCCCAACCCTTTCAACAGCTCTTTGCATCCTTGCCCTGCTTCTGTGAGCTTTGTTCCTATGGGCTGACCCCTGCCACTCTCAGAGGGCTGGAGATTGTCCCCGCCCACAGGCAAGGCAGCCACCTGCCCTTATGCAGACCCTGGGAATTTTGTATCCTCTGCCCCCCGCCCCCCAGCAGGCTGTGGCCAATAACCGACTGATGATATCCACACAAAGCCAGCTCCTTTGCCTCAGGTGAGACAAACCCAGAGGTCCCCAGGGATCGGGCTGCGGCTGTCCCCGCACCTGAAATCTCCCCGTTGCTGGGCTTCTGCTCCTCACCCAGCCTGCTTTGCCCCCTCCCTTACAGGGCTCTCCTGGGAGTGCTCCCTTCACAGATTGCTGGCACCCAAACCCTTGGCCCCGGTTCTGGGAGAATCTGACCTCAGACTGGGGGAACACACTGGCTAGCACCGCCAGAGTGTCGTACCGGGACAGTCATCATCGGACACACGATCATGAGTACAGCTGTGCCCTCTGTCTTTAGAGCCAACTGTCTACAGTATTTTTTGTGCCAAATCACAGCTGGAGAAATCGAGCATTCAATGGGAAGTTCACAGACCAGCCCAAGCCCCACAGCAACGTGGCGGAGCTGGGATTCTGTCTCACAGCTGTTACCTTAAAGCCACATTCCTGGTGGCATAGTGCGCCTCACGCTCCCCAGCTCCGGGCTAGCCGGGAGCTGTTTCTACTTGTTTGTTTCTTTAAGCCTGGAAACACAGGCACGCTTAGCTGGTTAGCACTGCAATCACATCCACTGCAGAGGAGAGGCAGCCGTCCAGCCAGAACATCCGGGCAGAGAGAGGGCTGGAGGCAGCGGAGCCTGGGCTTGGGATGTGGCTGCAGCTGGTGCTGGTGGTGGAGACCTGGACGCCGTGTCCCGAAGGCTCTGGCAGGGCCAAGAGGCGCACTTTCGAATGAAGGCGCAAGTTCCAGCCTGCTCACGCCCCGCAAGGATGTTCTCACCAGAGATGGTGCCTCCGCTCTCACCCCGTGACCTCTGTCACGCTTCATGCTCTAGGACCTGGAACACACAGATCAGCTTCACCCCTCTGGTCCTGTCCTCGGCTGATCCCCCTTGCCTGCAACGTCCTCTCCATGCTCCATGCTGTAAACACTTCCTGGACCCTGTTTCATGTGGATGGCAGTGCGGTGCAGCGCTTAAGGGCTTGGGGTCAGGCTCTGCGGTATGTGCAAACATGGGCAGCTTAACTTTTCCTTGGTGTTCTTGTCTGTAAAATGGAGTCAGAGATACCTCAGAAGGCTGTAATAAGGATTAAAGAAGATAAAAATGTATGTCCAGCACTCAGCAGAAGGTCTGGGACACAAAGAATAATGATCTATCTGTCTATGTGTCTGCCCGTCCCGTCTGTCTGCCCATCAGCTCTCATAAAATTGTAGGGGCCAGGCACTGTCCTGGGGTCTGGAGAGACTGGGGTAGATGTGATGCAGACAGGGTACTTGAGACATGGAGGAGGATCTGAATGTTTTATTTTTCACTGATGAGGATTAACTCGCTTGTACCACATCCAGAGTGGTAGAATGTGGTTTGCAAGACAATATAGTAGTGTCTGGAGTTAAGAACTCAGTCTGCCTCTAGCTGAGAACTTCACAGGGCATGCTGGGTTCAAATTCCAGCTCCTCCCTTTCCAGCCGAATGACTTTGGGGCAAATCTCCAATTTACTTCCCAAGACTATTGGGAAGACCAAAAGGTAGCTTGGACAGGATAAAGCACGTGCCATACAAATGGGAAATGTTCATGACAAACAAGGGCCATACAGACAGGAGATGTTAGTGACAGATAGGGGGTTCCTGTTCTTAGTGACAGAAGAAAAAGACGCACAGGACTGGCTTTCTCATGGTGGAATTTCAAGCACATGCAGGCCAGAGGAAGAGGTGCATTTGGAGGTAAGAGACCTTCCCGATGAGCTGGAAAATCATGTCCTAGAGGACTCAACTTTGACAGTCCCCCGTAGAGTTGACTTTGGGCTTGGCCAAAGCCCCATCAGTCCTAAAGACAAGAGACCCTACGGAGAAACACAGTAAAGAGTTCTTGACAGAGTAAGCTGTGTCTGGAACTATGCCAGGCACTTACATGTTTTATAGCAGCTCATTTACGATTATAACAGCTCTGCAAAGCAAGGGTCATTATACCCATTTCATAGATGAAGAGACTGGAGCTCAGAGGCACGGTGACCTGCCCAAGGATACACACAGTTCCTTCATCTGGAAGTGCCAGGGTTCCGCCAACCCGGAAGAGTTGGTTCCAAGTCTGGGGCCTCCTCCCAGAGTGCACGTCGCCCCCCGGCAGAGCTTCCAGGTAGCTTTTGGACAACATTTGGTTTTCTCCCCACAGTCTAGAGCAGCAGGAGGAATCGTCACAAAGGCCTCAGGCTTCTCATGTGCCGGGTTTTCCTTCTGAGCTTGTCTCAATTGTGCATCGTCCCAGCTCATGGACGTAAAGTTTTCACCTGTAGAAATCACGGAAATTTTTGTGAATACCCCAATAGTCCCCAGCAGAGAGTAGGTGCGTAATCAATGGCTGTTGAATGAATAAGTGAAAAATAACAACTGTCACTTCTCGAGTGTTACAAATCTTCCTCTCCTGTATCATCTTATTTGACCTTAACAACAGTCTCTGAGGTTAGATGGATCCCTGGCCCATGTAACAGAGAGTCCTCGTGGCCTGTCCTTGGGGAGGCTGGGTGGTCATTTCTCTAATGCCCAAATGTCTAAAGCTCATGGATGCACTTGGGAGCAAAATCCCAAGTTGGTTCCTTGGCCTGCAGGGAGGGAGCTACCAGAGTAGAAGAGGCCAAATGGAAGCCCCTGAAGCTGCCCCTCCCCCACTCATGTCACATCCCTGGGCACAGATCAGTGCCACCCTTAAACATCCTAAAAGACACAAGGATAGTTGTCACGTACAAAAAGCCAACTCCTAGAGGTTGACAGTGAACTACCACAAACTTAACCAAGTAGTAACCTCAGTTGCTGATGCCAAATGTGGCACGTTTGCTAGAACAGATCAACAAGGCCTCACGTACATGGCATGCAGCCGTAATCTGGCAAATGCATTTTTCTTTTTGTCCATCCTTTCAGAAAAAGGGGGTCAGAAACAATTCACTTTCCCTTGGGATAGGCAGCAATGTGCATTGTTGACCCTGCCCAAGGCCTGTGTTAACTCTCTGGCCCTCTCTCATACTACGGGGACCTATCTCACCTGGACAGCCCTGAGAACACCCTTGGTCCACTACATTCAGGAGATCATGTCATTGGAACAGAGGATCAAGAAGTGACAAGCATGTTAGAGATGTCAATAAGACACATGCATTCCAGGGGATGAGGGACAACCGCTGTGAGGACTCAGGCACCCACCTGATCAGGCAAGTGCTAGAAGCCCAGTGGGCTGAGGCATGCCAGAATACCCCCTCCCAAGTAACAGACACATTGCGGCTTCTCGTACCTACCACCAAGGAGGAAGTGCAACGCCTGGTAGGCCTCCTCAGGCCCAGAGACGGCATATTTCAACCTGGGAACACTGTTGGAACCATGCACTGAGAGGCAGGGCCAGGGCCAGGTTGAGCGGGCAGGAAAGGGTCCTGCAGCAGGTCCAGGCTGCAGCGCAAGGGGCCCAGCCGCTTGGGCATTACGGCCCTGCAGCCCCTGTGGTATTGGAGGTCTCTGTGCTGGGAAAAGACGTTGTCTCGACAGGAGAATCACAATGTACCTGCCCAGGGTTCTGCAGAAAGGCCACGCCGTCTCCAGGGGAGAGTTATGCATTTTTGAAAAGCAGGTCCTGGTGAGTTCCTGGGCCCTGGTGGAGACGGAGTGCCTGGCTATGGGACTTGAAGTGACCATGCAGTTGAAAGTGGTCAGAACGTGCCACCCCAGAATATGCCACTCCGGGATGTTAACTATTCTGAAGACACTTGAAAAACATCAGGTGCAAAAAAGATCACTCCAACTTTCATGTTGTTTCTTTTTTTTAAGAGACAGGGTCTCACTCTGTCATCCAGGCTGGACTACCAGCTCACTGCAATCTCGAACCCCTGGGCTCAAGCGATCCACCTGCCTCAGCCTCCCAAGCAGCTGGGACTACAGGCGCGAGTCACTGTGCCCAGCTCATACCAATTCTTTAAAGCAGGAGATATAACGCTTCTCGACCTTTTGGCTAAATGGAGTGCAAAAGCAGGAGATAAAGTTCTCGTGTGAGGGAGGCCCTCCTTATACTAGAAGGAAAGTAGCATCCTTGTCATCAAGGATGGGAAGTTGAGACCAAGAGAATTCTGTACAGACCTGGTTAAAATAATTCTTATCTTCTTTTAGCCTCCCCACATAGTTACTTTTTCACAACTGATTATGTTCAATTCAGTATGTAAGTTTGCAACACTAGCTGCCTCTTTAGATCTTTGTTTCCTTTTGTAGGCTCCCATGCCACATAAAACTTGTATTAAATCTGTGTGTGTGCTTTTCTCCCTTTAATGCATCTTATATCCATTTAATCTCAGGCCCAGGCAAAACACCCTGAGGGTGGAGATCAATTTCACCTCCCCTGCATGTGAGCTGCCATCGGGCGCTGGGCTCTGTCACACCCGGCAAGGCGTAGGGTCAGGCCCAGCAGCAAGCCACCGTGAGACGGAAGCCGCACCTCCAAGACCAGGTCCAGGCAGGGCCACAAGTCACCTGCACAAGCAGATGGCCCAGACCTCGTGTCATCTGCCCACTCCGGCCACACAAACAGCCACAAGGGCAGGGGAAAGTTTGCATTCGGTTCACAGACGGCTCAGCCCAGCTTGTGCGTGACGGGCAAAAATCGACCGCAGCTTCGTTCAGGGGCGGCCCTGAAAGCCAGCAGCACAATAACCCTTCCCCGTGGAAAGAGCAGTGGTCCTAAGTTGGGACCTACACAGGCTTGCTGGCAGCAGGGAATGACTGGGCTGGTGCCTCGAGGGCCTGGAAGAGAGAAATTGGAAGAATGAGACCAAGTAGGCCTGGGGAGAGGCATGCGGCGGGGCCTACAGGCACAGGCACAGCTGTGTGTCACATCGGCCACAGGAAAGACACTAAATAGCCGGTGGTCAGCGTGACTTTGCCAGCCTGCCACTGGCCACACGGGCACACGGACAGAGCAGTCACAGTGGCAGGGTGGAGTCTGGTGCACGGGCTCCAAGGCTGATCCAGCCACTGCTGCCCTCAAATGTCTAACCTGACAGCCACAGAGACCTATGCCGGGCCCCAAGAACCGCAACGACCCTCGAGGACCCCACCTGCCTCTCAGTGGCTGGCTGACCATTTTGAGCCCTTCCACGCTAGAGGGAGCAGCAGTTTTCCCTGGGGGAATTCACCCACGCGCTGGACCTGGCTTTGCCTTTCCCACCTGCAGAACGCGGTCCACCAGCACGCGATCCCATGCAGCGTCGTGACAGACCAAGGGACCCACTTTACAGCAAAGGCAGGGGACCAAGATGTCCCCGCTGCTACCACAGCCTCAGCCCCAGAGGCTGCCAGCCGGGCGGTGGCCACTGAAGGTGCAGGTGAAGCATCAGCTGGGGAGGGCCCGGGAGCAGGGATGCCGTTCCCCTAGAGGCGCCCTTAGTCCGTGGGCAGTGCGTGGTGCAGTGGCCCCCGAGGGGGAGGCATAGTCTGGAAATGGATAGGTGAGAGCCCGAGTGGCCCCACGTACCGTCACTTCCAGGAAGCCACGTGGACAGCTTCAGTGTCCCACCTACAGCGCTGCAGTTTAGGGATCCCGGAGTCCAGAGGAGGAAGCACCTCCACCTGTGACACCATGATAGTCCGTCACACCCTGAGCTGTGGCAGCTGTTCGGTTGCTCTGGGCTCCTTGTCCCCATAGGCCCGCAGGAAAGGTGAGGCGTCACTGTCCTGCCTTGGGCACTGGCCCCTGGTCATCGGGGAAGGTAAGGTTGCCACTAAACAGTGAGGCTGGCAAGAATATGCCTGGCACTCGGGTGGTCCCTGGGGTATAGCTTGGTTCTCCGGCACCCAATTTTGACAAGGAGGGTATGGTGACCAGACCTCTAAGGGGTGGGCATCTCAGCCACCCCACCAGCCAAGCCACCTGCACTGGCAGAGGTGCTAGCGCAGGGGAGGGACGCTGGAAGCAGGAGGGACGCTGAGCATTCATTACACCCTGCAGACCAGGTGCAAGGTGGAGGGAGGCGAACTTTACCCTCTAACCTGTGACATTCTCTTGCAACAGAGCCCAAAAGAATCTGGAGGAGCTGCTTCCAGAACTTATCACATGAAGCTAGCGAACTGAGCGGGGACACCGGAGATATCATCCCTGACCCCCAGGACTAGAGACTCACTTTCCACCTGCCACGGCTCAGGCTGACTCCCCTCTGGGACTGAGGCGCTGGTCGGAAACGGGGTGGCAGGGATGGGAGGGAAATGCTGAGAGAGGAAGCTCCTCGAGCTGGTGGCAGAGGCTGGAGAGCAGCCAGAAATCGGAGAGAAGCAGGGAAGACATCCCAGGCATGGACCAACACCTGGGCAAACACCTGGAGGAAGGACGGGCGTCCCTCCTGGGAGGCAGGGAGGGGACCTGTCTGATCAAACCATGGGATGGATGGGCGTTATGCAGCAGTGGCGAAAGGCTGGGTAGGGAAATTGGGGCAGAATGCAGCCAGCAGCCTCAACCCACCAAGCTTGAAGGCAGCTGGAGGCAGAAAATGTATTACTTATCTTTTTTCTTTTTCTCCCTCCCTCCCTCTGCCCTTCTCCACTCTTCTTTGGAACCCATCGTGCTGTGAGAAGCCAGGGCCATAGAGCAAGGAGTTCTCGTGGGTGTTGCCAGCCAACAGTCTGACAGCCAGGTTCCAGCTGACAGCCAGCACCCACCCCCAGCTGTGTCAGCGAGCAAACTTTAGAAGATTCCTGCCCCAGTCTCTGGCTGCCCCAGCTGACGCCACAGAGGAGACCAAAATAAAGGTGGTGGCTGTTTCAAGCTCCCAAGCTTTGGGCTGTCTGTTATGCAGCAGTGGGTAACTGGAGCACAAACACACAGACCCAGTCTCGGAGGACAGACTCCAACCCAGCTCTGCATAGCCTGTCGCCAAGCACAGTATCTGGGACAGCCTAAATCTTCCTTGCCTGTCAGGTGCTTATTCTGCTGCTTTCGGGTGGAACAAAATCAGTCCTGACTGGTGGCACTGAGCTCTAGACGCACAGATAAATGGAAGTGCCATCTAGGCAGGGGAAATGAAGGAAGGTGTCCCATGATGGCATTTTGGCCACACCCTGGAGGGCGAGGAAGAGAATTTCAAGAGCAAAGGGCAGCACGAGTCACAGAGACTGTGAGTTGGATACTGTGGCCCCAGGACCCTCTGGCCAATGCCAGCGTCCTCAGCTAAGGACTGGCAGTACTGACCCCAGACCTCAGGCTTCCTGGGTGCCACTCTGGGCTGTATCCCCTTCTCACGCTGCCTGGAGGCTGCCCTCTGCTGTCCTGTCCCCGACATGTGCTGGTGGGAGGGACTGGACGCTGCCATTCGTCCCCTGGAATTGCTATGCTCACCGTTAGTGATTGCCACTGAGCTGAGTGTTTTGCATTCCTTCTCTCTCCATTCCCCACCTTGACGCCTGTAAGGCCCAGCGATTTCTGGTCACCCACTCACTGCTTAATCAACGCTGGAGTTAGTCGGACCTCTTGTTCTACTGCCAACGTCAGGGCTTGTTCTCCGCCAGCCTTCACGGCTAGACTGTGGTTCAGGGACAAGTGGCTTGGAAACAACTTTCCAGATGAACACTTATTTATTATGTTTTAAAATTATAAATACAGGCCAGGTGCGGTGGCTCACGCCTGTAATCCTAGCACTCTGGGAGGCTGAGGCGGGCGGATTGCTCGAGGTCAGGAGTTCGAAACCAGCCTGAGCAAAAGCGAAACCCCGTCTCTGCTATAAATAGAAAGAAATTAATTGGCCAACTAATATATACAGAAAAAATTAGCCGGGCATGGTGGCGCATGCCTGTAGTCCCAGCTACTCAGGAGGCTGAGGCAGTAGGATTGCTTGAGCCCAGGAGTTTGAGGTTGCTGTGAGCTAGGCTGACGCCACGGCACTCACTCCAGCCTGGGCAACAAAGTGAGACTCTGTCTAAAAAAAAATAAATAAAATTATAAATACAAGATAAGTACATTAGAGAACATGTTAGTCCACCAGGAAAAAAATTACCCACAATTCCACCACCCTGCCCTGCCAGCAATACTCATTCATCTCATCTTCTCTGGGCATTTTTTCCAGAACATATGCATTTTTTAAAACTCTTTATAGTCACACTTTACATTTAATTGTGAATGCTGAGATTTCCATTTAATGTTCCAGTGCCTGCTTTTTGTCATAGTTTTCTTTCTTAATGAATACACAGTGACATTGAATAGCTGAACCGTTTTTTATTTCACCATTATTTCGCTGTTTGGCAGTTAGGCAGTTTCCAGTTTTTCCCTGCAGTAAACATCTTCCTGCTTACGGCTTTTTCTATAAACAGATTTATTTCTTTAGGACAGACCCCTAAGAGAAACCCCTGGGACAGAGTTGTGGGTGTGTTAGTGGCTCTGGATACACACCAGTGTGCAAATTGCCACGGTGACTTCTTTTGATTTTGAACTGTGATTGTTGTAGTTGATGCTGTTCTTTTTCTTTTTCTTTTTCATTTTGGCACATTATGGGGGTACAAATGTTTGGGTTACATATATGGCCTTTGCCTACTCAAGTCAGAGCTACAAGTGTGTCCATCCCCCAGACGGTGCACATCGCACCCATTAGGTGTGTATATACCCATCCCCTACTCCCCCCTCCCACCTGCCCAACACCCAATGAATGTCACTACTACATGTGCACATAAGTGTTGATCAGTTAATACCAATTTGCTGGGGAGTACATGCGATACTTGTTTTTCCATTCTTGGGATACTTCACTTAGTAGAATGGGTTCCAGCTCTATCCAGGATAATACAAGAGGTGCTAGGTCACCATTGTTTTTTGTGGCTGAGTAGAACTCCATGGTACACATATACCGATTTTATTATTAATTCACTCATGTATTGATGGGCACTTGGGTTTTCTGAAAAGATGCTGTTGCTGTTGTGGAAGTATTTAGTATTAGATGACCAGTGTAGAGAATTTGGAAACATTGAAAAAAGTGAACAAAAATGCCCCACATTTCACACACCTAAAGGCAATCATTACCAGTAACAAGGTTTACTCCTTTCCAGTCTTTATGTTTATGGATGTTTTAGGGTTTTTTTCTTTGTCTCAGCACATGTGTGAATTCACATAATTATGATGATACTCTAAATGCATTAGAGATCAGCATTTTCCTTGAACATAAAAGCTATGCATTTTCCACTTTATTGCAAACTCTTCAGAAATATTGAGTTTCAGAAAAGCATAATTTCCCACTGAGCAGAGGCATTCTCGTTTATTCGCCCATTATCCTATTTGGGGACACTTACGCTGATTCCAAATGTTTGCTTTTAACAACATTTGCCATGAATAAATGTGCAACTTATGACTTAAAAAGCAATTCGTAAGTTGGGTAAATAGAAAAATTATGAAAACTCATAACAGCAGATTTGAGTTAATTGGCCTTGATTGTGGAAAAGACTAATTTATAAACTCTTCCTTAGATTCACAAATGGAATTTAAATAACTGAGCATGGTTTTTATTATTTCAATATTTTGGCCATCAAAGCAAACCCAGTGACGATGACTGGTTGGGAGCCCGGCCCTTGGTTCCCAGGTGGCTCTGCCTCTCCGGAGATGTGCCCTCGGCCTCGTGGCCTCCCAGGGACGTAGTGAAAAGAGCAGTCAGACTAGGCGGTGCTAGGCTGGTGCTGCTGGGTCCCTGGCAGCCCAGGCGGCAGTCCACAGCGCCTGCACTAAGCAGTCCTCCGTCACCACGATGGAGTTGCCATCTGCTTCCTGCCCGCCCTGACTCATTCGGCAGCCCGGGGCGCAAGTCCTCCAGTCTGCAAGGCCGGGCCGGCTGGCTGTGTGCAATGGAGCAGAAACGTGTTTTGCTGCACAAGCCATTAAAAACAAGTGATGTTTCTTCCTTTGTGCAGACAGGAAAGATAAGCAAGAAGCTTATTAGGCTGGAAAACAAAACAACCACAAAAAACAAACCTAGGGGCAACACAAGATGACAGTATGCTAGCATTTGTATAAAAATAAAACAGAGAGGTGGACAGGCACGTAACTAAATAAATAAAATAAAATGCAGAGCTCAGGACTCAGGACAGCAAAGAGCTATATAGTCAACACTGGCAACCACAGAGGGGAGACTGACTGTTGCCCAGAAAATTACTTTATTTCACACATGGGTAAGAGTTTCACTCACTGCGGAGGTCGGCTGGTAAATGACACAGGCTTGGGTGGAAGAGGTGAAGCCAGTGTCCCCAAATACTTCCTCTATCCCCAACCTGACCTATGGTGGAAATGTCCCCTCCTACCCATGCCCAGTGCCACCGACAGGCTGGCAGACACCCTGAGAAATGCAATTAAAGTGAGAGAAGGAAGGACAGGGAGAAAGGGAGAGACAAGGGATATGGACAGAGAGGGGATGGAGTGAGAAAAAAGAAACTCTGGCCATCTTTTGAACAACCAGAAAGATCTTGGGGAGTTTTGACAATGCTTCATTTAAGATGAGCTTTTAATGGTTATATTCATGAAGGGCGGCTGGCTGGATGGATGCCTCTACCCTTAGCAGCTCAGAGAGGGCAGGGCTGCGGCAGCCTGGCAGCCACTGCAGGGGACTGGTCCTGCCCGGGATGGGTCCTGAGACCCCAGGTTGGACTGGCCTCCACTCCTGGCACCGTCCTTCCAGTGCAGTAACCAGTGACCTTGGCCCATGACCATGGCTGGCCACCGTCCAGCCCCGGGGAGGGTCTTGGCCAAGGAGCCCCCGTTAGCCCACCACTGAAACGGGCCTGTCCAGTTCCTCGATAAGCTGCTGGAGCAGAGCCACCGAACATCCCGAGGCCCCAGGAGAGATGATAAGGAGCAGAGTGGACATTTTCCAGATGTCTCTTTCTTCTCTATGGGGATTAATCTGTGATGACAGAGCCATTAGCCTGGGCAGAACACATGGAGAAAATGCGCATGAAGCAGACGCCCTGAGCAGTGAGGACAGCAGGTAGAACTGCGGGGAGAGTGTGGAGTGGACAGAAAGCCCTACCCGAGGGCAACACCCAGACAGGAGCAGCGAGGACCCTGTGGGACAGCCAGTCTCCTGGGGCCTCAGCTCCATGGCTTTGGCACCTGCTGCCACCATCTGGGCAAGGGTCCCGACTCAGGAGGCAGGGGTGGCTGCAGGAGAGTTCCTTCCTTGCTTCCTCTTCCCCATCTTGCAGCTGGGCTCAGAAAAACCAAGTGGCAAGCCAAGGCCAGCACAACCGTGGGCCCTGATTTGCTATAGAAAATTTCTCTCCTGACCACCTAGCTACTGCCTCTTGCCACCACGAGGGCTGGGCTAGTCAGTGTCTGCAACACTCCATCTTTTTTATTCCTGAAAAATGACTCGGGACACAGGAAACAGAGATATAAATGTCATCTTTATGAAAGTAGCTGCTGTTTCCAAGTGCTCACTGAATAGCAGGCAGTGAGTTCTGGGCTTTGATCCTCATAGCAGCCCTGCCAGGTAGATGCAATTATTTATCCCCAGTGTGTAGGTGAGGAAACTGAGGCACAGAGAGGGTACCAGGAGGTCTTGGAGTGTGCACCCTCACTTAGGACCGTAACACATCTCATTGCTAATAAAGCTGATTGGAGACTCAGCTCAGCTCTGTGCCCAGCGGGGCTTGTCAGTACATCACTCTAGAATGAAACCGGCTTAGCCACTCACTCACGGCCATGCCAGAAGCCACTGGGGAACAGAGCCCTGGAGCACATGTCACAGAGGAGCAGAGGACATCTGCACCCCAAAGAAAAGTCACACACTTCTTAGCAGAGCATGTTGCAGCACCCAACGTGAGTGGGAGTCCAAGACATGACCCTGTGGGGGTCTCACCCCTGTTAAAATCACCAAAGTTTTTAAATACTCCCAAGGCCAGGCTCCCCAGCACCCCTCCCCTCCCTCAATGAAATCGGATTCTCTGAGGATGGGACCAAGCACCCACGTTTTTGAAACTCAACAGGTGATTCCAGTGGGCGGCCAAGATTGAGAACCACTTCCGGGCAGAAATTTTCCTGTGGGACAGTAAGTCCAAAGGAACGGCTGTTCCTCTTTTACATTCATTTCAGGGTGTGGCAGGGTAGCAAATAACAGCTGTATGGCCCCGTCAGTCTCTCACACTTGAGTGTGAATTAGTTTTGGTCTCCATATCCCCTGTGATGGCTGAGACGCAGGAACCAAAAGCATGGGAGTGTTTATGGCAGAGAAGGGAGGGGCGTGTGTTGCCTTTGAGGGCTAGCCCGCAGACAAGGGCCAGCTCTGGTGGGTGACCCAGTGGCCCCAGGGAAGGGAGGCCCCAGATATAGAACTCGGAGATGAACAAACATCACCTACTTCCCAGCTTGCTCCAGAGTTGGCCCCAACTGGCTGTCTTACTACTGAGTTTCTGCAGCCCAGAGTGAGACAGTATCTTAGGATATGTCTGTGTAGCCTCGGGTGACAGTTGCCCAGTGTCTGTGGCAGACTTTTCGCAACCTCAGGGGTTGGCCCTCCCTTCTGATTCCCTCTCTGACAGACAGCTAGTTCTTCTAAGCCAAAAGTCCTCTTCCCGTGACATCCCAACCTGCCCAGAGCTCTGCTCTTTAGAGATGCAAACCAGAAATCTAGTTCTGCCTCACTGACACGAATCCACACTTCCTCTAGAAGTTGCTCCTACCTGGGCTGAAGCCATTAGTTTCCCTAGTCCAGCCCAAAACTCCTGTTCCAGCTTTGGTTCTGCCTTTCTTAGGTTCCTTCATGGGTGGTCATTATGTCACCAGGCACCAGCGACACTGTGTCTGCAGCCTACAGTCATCCTCTGAACCCTCACTACAATGCTGCAAAACGGACACTGTGCTGAGCATTTTCTAGATAAAGAAGCTGGAGCTCCAAGGTGCAAAGTAACCTGTGCAAAGTCTCATAGCAGGTGGTCGGCAGAACTGGGATTCAGATCCGTGCAGGGAAAGGTGAGGTTTTAGGAGCTGGCTGCTGAGTTTTTAATACAGTGCCCTCTTATCACTGGCTCTGAAGACTGTCCACAGATGTACCGTGAATACTGAATGTCGTCAACCTCAGATACCATCAATGTCTTGCTGCACTGTCGCAAGGACCTCTAAGAAGAAAAGAACACATTGTGCTCTTGTCTGATCAGCTATACAATGCATCTCAATTTCAGAAATGTTACAATGTGAGAAAAAATGGTTCTCCAATAAAATATGGCAAAAGGCTTCAGGATGAAACATGTTTGGGGAATCTTTGAGTTACTCAAGCTTCCTCCCCACGACACTTGTCAGAGTTTGCAACGTGCTCAGCTACACCATGAGCCACCCATCACCAATGCATAGGTCCAGAGAAGCCTTCTAACCTAGCACCCCAGGAAAGGGGTGTTCACAGGGTCAACTGGGAAGGAGCCGCTGTAAGGAAGAGGAATATACAGGGACTGAGTCAAAACCCTGGAATAATTTAGATCTGGAAAGAAAAGCACCAAGCACGCACTGGAGCAAAGACCCCAGAAGGCAAACTTGGGGAGGAGCAGAGGCAGGACAAGAAGGGCAGGAAGAAAAGACAGAGAGAAACTTAGGAGCCGATGCTTCAAGAAGCCCAAGCTCCACCCTCAAGGGTAGGGAGCACAACTCCCCCAAGTCTAAAATGGCCAGTTGGGCATATTTATTAATCAAGTGGAGAAGAAACAAAAATCTTACTGAGATAGCAGTAGGAGATTTCACCTTGGCTAAGAACAACTCTAGAAACGTGATAAGAATGAGGACAATCAAATTAATATTTTAAAGAAAAGGGGATTTTTTTGGGTTTTCAAATATTTATTCTAACTAGACCTCATACCTGGTAAAGGTCAACAAATATATATTGATTGGCTGTTGGCTTCATTCTGACAACAAATATTTTTGAAACACAAAAGCACTGAGGTAAGGTCTGCAGGGAGATCACCCAGATAAACCGAATGAGATTCTTGCCAACAACATAACCAGAAACTCTGTATTTCATTGACTGTAAGATGCAGATTTTGAAAACTCTTAACATCTCTGAAGGTGAACGGCATCTCACATTTGGGCCGCTATGACATGGTTGTCACGCTTGTGCGTGCCCACACTTGGAAATAACTGTTCATGTTGGTGTCACCTTCAATTGAATAATATATGGAGCTTAATCACCATTTAAAGTAGCATAAAAAAGATTATAATATGATTCGGTATGGAAACAAAAAGTTGGGGTGAGCACAGACAGGCATAGAAATAGGGCAGTGGGGCATACATTAATAATAGAGTAGCAAACAGTTGTCATTAGAGGAATGACTGCAATTCTATATTTTCTTGCAAAGCTATAACTAAGTGCTTATGGGATTTAGGGGAGAATGTTGAAGACACAGGATTAAAATAAGCCGTTTTGTCACTGAGAAGCATGCAAAAGAATAGGCCACACGCTAGCCAATGCAAGGGAGGGCAGAAGAAACTACTGACTCCACTGGGGTAGATGAAGGAAAGGTCAAAGCCGTGCCACAAAAGCCAGTGTGACCCATGCCCACTCTGCGGAGGCTGCCACCAACACATCAAGCATCCCTCATCAGAGCCTTCCTGCTGACTTTCACTTAATTTCTAGCACATGAGATTCAACTGGGGAAAAAGTAAACCTATGAGTTTAGTTAGCAAGGAAAATGCAAACTCAACCTTAGTATTCTTAATACAGTATTCAGCTTGACTCAAAATTATACTGACAAAGTAAGAGAGCATTGTGTCATAGATTAATTTGCAGTGTTTTTTCTTTCCTCATTGTACATAAAGTAGTGTGTTTCTTGCCACGGTTAGTATCTTTGATTTGCTGAAATATACTATGCAATGAGGGTGGAAAATGAACTATCTTCGCCTAAGAAAGTACTTTTGATAAGGTAAGTCCCAGGGGAACCTAAAGGTGTTGTTAGAATCAAAGCAACACATTGAGCATCTACAGCTGCTAACTTCACAGAACAGCGACACCAGCTGCCTCCTGACACAAGTTCACACCCCCACCCATGAAAGGGGCCTGCAGAAAATACCAAACATGAGTCAGATCAGGCCTCTAGCTCCAAATACAGAGGGCAGGCAAACATGTCGAATGACCTCAGGCTGCAGGAAATAGAATAAAACAAACGATCCAGTTTTCAAAACAAATACATTTCAAAGGGGAAAAAAACAGGTAGAGAAGATTCCCCTTTATATAGAGTATATTCCACAGATTAAACAGATTTACAGACATACCATGGACTTAGCGATTCACTCCCTAAGAATAGAGTATGGAAAGGGGAAAAATGATAACTTTATGGTAGAGAAACCCTAACCAAGTGAGGGAGGTTAATATCTCCAGGAATGTCATGGGGATATCACGGAGCTCTGACACACTGTGACAAGAAGGGCGTTATCACCTCTGTGAAGTTCTTCCTGGATTCTCAACCCTGTGTGGTCCTGAGAACAATACCTGACCAACCCAAATTGAGGGAAAAATCTACAACGCCTGATCACAGCTCCTCAAAATTGTCAAGATCATGAGAAACAAGGGAAGACTGAGGAGCTGTCCCAGACGGGAGGAGCCTATGGAGACCCAACAACTAAATGAACTGTGCTGTCCTGCATGGGGTTTTGGGGAAGAAAAAGGACATTAGTAGAAAAGGTGGTAAAATCTGAATAAAGTCCGGAGTTAACTACTAGTAAAGTACTGATGTTATTTTCTTAGTGTTGACAGACGTACCATAATATGTTAGCTGTTAATGTTAGAACTAGCTGCTTAAAGATACATGGGAATTCTGTGTATTATCTTTGCAACTTTTTGGTAAATACAGAATTATTCCAAAATTAACTTTATTTTTCAAAAAAAGACACACCAACCAATTGCGATATATGAATCTTATTTGGATCCTGATTAAAACAACTGAACATTTTTAAAAATGACATTGATGAGACAATTAGAAATTTAACACTGATGATATTTGATGCTACTAAGGACTTATCATTTATTTGTAGGTGTGATGACGGCATTGTAGATAAGCTTTTAAAAAAAAGAGTATATATGGGTTTTTCCAAAAAATTAAACATGGAATTTTTTATATGATTTAGCAATTCTATTGTAGGTATATACACAAAAGAATTGAAAACAGGATCTCAAAGAGATATCTGTGCACCCATGTTCATAGCAGCAGTGTCCTCAAAAGGCAAAAGGTGGAAACAATCCAAATCTCCATAGACAGATTATGGGTTTTCTTTTCTTTTCTTTTCTTTTTTTTGAGACAGAGTCTTACTCTGTTGCCTGGGCTAGAGTGCCGTGGCATCAGCCTAGCTCACAGCAACCTCAAACTCCTGGGCTCAAGCAATCCTCCTGCCTCAGTCTCCCAAGTAGCTGGGACTACAGGCATGCGCCACCATGCCCGGCTAATTTTTTTTTCTATATATTTTTTAGTTGGCCAATTAATTTCTTTCTATTTATAGTAGAGACGGGGTCTCACTCTTGCTCAGGCTGGTCTAGAACTCCTGACCTTGAGCAATCCTCCCGCCTCAGCCACCCAGAGTGCTAGGATTACAGGTGTGAGCCACTGCGCCCAGCCGACAAATTGTGGTGATAGATAGATAGATAGATAGATGATAGATAGATAGATGATAGATAGATAGATGATAGATAGAAGATAGATAGATAGATAGATAGATAGATAGATAGATAGATAGAAGATAGATAGATGATAGATAGAAGATAGATAGATAGAAGATAGATAGATAGATATACATACATACAGTGGAATATCCTTGAGCTTTCAGAATGAAGGAAATTCTGATGCATGCTACAACATGCCTGACGCTGTAGCTAAGAGAAATAAGCCAGTCACAAAAGGACAAATATTATATGAATCCACTCATCTGAAGTACCTAGAATGGGCGGATTCACAGAGACAGAAAGTAGAATGGTGGTTGCCAGGGGCAGAGGGGAGCAGGGGTTTCATGGGTGGAGAGTCTCAGTTTGGGAAGATGAAAGCGTTCTGGGGACGGAGGGTGGTGATGGCCACACAACGATGTGAATGTGCTCAATGCCACTGAACTGCACACTTACAATGGTTCAAATGCTAGATTAAACTCTTATCGATACGCACTGAGACGAGGTAGAGATGAAATCCCTGAGATTTGTTTCAGAAAACCCAAGAAGTGGGAGAAGTGGACGGGGGTCAGCATAGGCCAGGACGGGCCACAAGGAGATAACTGTTGAAGCTGAATGGTGGGTGCACGGGGTTTGCAATCTGATTTTCTCTCTTTTTGTATGTGCTTAAGGTTTCGTGTTAGAAAAAAAAAATCACAGCAACAAAGGAGATGAGGCCAGTCTCAGTCTCCCCACTGTCCTTGACTCAAACAGCTCACTCATTGGCTGGGCTGGCAGGACAAATATGCCCAGCACCTGCTGAGAGTGCCACCAAAGGTCAAGGAGGGACAGAGGCCAGGAGTGCACAGGCCAGAGCAAGACCATCTTCCCAGAGGAGTGCACTTGGGCTGCCTGAGGGTACGGGCTGGACTGTTTGTGGGCTGAGTGGATGCGGGTGGGAGGGCACTCCAGGGACCAGTGGCTTCAGCACTGCTTGGTCAGTCCTGCGGTGGCCCGTTCCAGCCACCCCGTATGCCATCTGATGGGCATCAGGAAGTCTCATAGCTTCAGCCCCCAGTCTTTCCCCACCGCATCCTCATAATGAGGCCACCTTCCTGTCACCAGCCTCTACACCTGGTGTGGCCTAGCAGAGGCTCTTTGGCTGTTCTGGGAGAAAAGTGTCCACAGAGTGTAGGGGCAGAAGCCGAGCTGCCCGGGGCAGAGTGCCAGCGGGGGGGGGCAGCAAAGGCACGAGGACGCTAGCCAGCCCGGTGCACTGGCAGAGTCGGGAACAGGATCCTCCAGGAAGGAGAGCTCAAGCACTACGGGATGGACACCTGGCTTCTGCTCTGAAGGTCACCATCAGTGTGACCCTACTGTGTCACTCATCCTTCCCAGGCCTATGTCCACCAGGAAGGTGACAACTAGGTG
>VSMD01062385.1:0-16796 GCA_008750895.1 Mirza zaza | reverse complement strand
GTGCACTATTTCTAAAGAGTAAGACTATTTTGAGATTCTCTTTGGATTTTAACAATTATTTACTTCTTTTTCTTAAAATAAATTACTTCTATAGAAAAGTTAACAGTTTAGGAACTTTTCTCCTAGGCAGAATCTGTGTTATAGCCACATATGTACTCCAAACCTGCCAGCTTGTAAAGGGTAGGACAAAAAGTGGACAAGACCAAGGGAAAACTAAAGTTTCCAATTTAAGCTCCTATAGCTACAACTTCTAGGATAGCTGTGAATCCCTAACAGGACTGCTAATCTCAGACGACAGAAAGAGTGAGTTAGAAACACATTTGTGTACCTTTCCACACACATTGAAATCATTGGAAATAAACTGTATCTGCAATTAGGATTAAAAGACCGAAACCAAACTATTTTCATAAACGTTTGACCATAAGTTTCTGGTTTTGTGCTCTATCTACTTGGTGTTGTATTTATTCTAATTTGCTGATGATTAGACATGTCTGCATTTTTACCTTAAAATTAAACCCATACATATTTTTTTGTGTATAACTCAGGAGATTTAGCTATTATTAGACCAACAATATTAAATTTCAATTACTTATTAAAAATCATACATACACAGATCATTTTGTCTTTTTTTTTTTTTTTTTTTTGAGTCTCGCTTTGTTGCCCAGGCTAGAGTGAGTGTTGTGGCGTCAGCCTAGCTCAGAGCAACCTCAAACTCCTGGGCTCAAGCGATCCTACTGCCTCAGCCTCCCAAGTAGCTAGGACTATAGGCATGCACCACCATGCCCGGCTAATTTTACATATATATATATTTTTTTAGTTGGTCAGTTAATTTCTTTCTATTTTTAATAGAGACGGGGTCTCACTCAGGCTGGTTTCGAACTCCTGACCTTGAGCAATCCGCCCGCCTCGGCCTCCCAGATTGCTAGGATTACAAGCGTGAGCCACCGCACCCAGCCCATTTTGTCTTTTGATGAGTTTATAGTTTCATAATCTTTATGTCATATCTCAACACCTCAAGAACATAAAAATGTCCAATAATACCCAGTCAAAATCAAATGTATGCTGACAATTTCAAAACATTTTTACTATTATTTTACCAATAATACACTTTATTTATTTATTTATTTATTTTTGAGACAAAGTCTCACTTTATTGCCCAGGCTAGAGTGAGTGCCGTGGTGTCAGCCTAGCTCACAGCAACCTCAAACTCCTGGGCTCAAGCAATCCTGCTGCCTCAGCCTCCCAAGTAGCTGGGACTACAGGCATGCGCCACCATGCCCGGCTAATTTTTTCTATATATATTAGTTGGCCAATTAATTTCTTTCTATTTATAGTAGAGATGGGGTCTCGCTCTTGCTCAGGCTGGTCTCGAACTCCTGAGCTCAAACGATCCGCCCACCTCGGCCTCCCAGAGAGCTAGGATTACAGGCTTGAGCCACGGCGCCCGGCCTACTTTTTAAAAATAGTAATAATTCAGCTTCTGTACCAAAGATTATTAACTTCACATGAACCATTAGGGTTTGTTTAACTTATGAGCATTCCGTTATTTTTAAGACAGTCTGGAACCACGTAAGCCCAAACATGTAATACATGGACATACACAAAGCATATCTAAACATATACACTCATACACACACACACACACACACACACACACACACACACACACACAGTTCTAATAGGTTTTATCCTAAAACTCTAGCCATAAGATGGTAACACAACTAACCAGTGTAAAAAAGACAATTGGATCCAAATGTCTTCTGACAAAACTGGAACTTGTTTACATGGCAAACTTTAGTTGTCCTGATTAGTAACTTCATTACGCCTGTGGATCAAAATTTGGGGTAAAACAGTTTCCATGGCAGTTTGATTATAAAAACCTCTTCAGCTGTTTTTTTTTGGGGGGGTGGGGTTCCCCTTCAGTTGACAATGAGTTTTCAGTTTACATTTTAGCTAGAACTGGCTGCGGGATCTCCAGGCAGCCTTTCAATTGCAAATAATATAAACTATGAGTTATGTCCACATCAACATAAAAAGTTAGCAGATTTTAGAGTAGCCAGAAAAGAGAAAGCATGAGAGACATTTTAATTCAATAGCAGTAGGTCTACCATTTGAGCTCTGAATTTTCCTTGATGTGATTTGCCCTTTCCTAAAATCTTGTGCACAAGAATTGGCTATAACCAGCTGAGCCCTAGAAAACCTGGCATGCCTTTGAACCTCTCCATGTACACAAATACTTGCAAGTACAGGTGTCATAAACTAACTGGGGTCCCTAAGAGGTCATTCTCTTTGTCTTTCCTCATTTTTAAAGGATCTGTTTCCCATTTTGCTTTAAAAGAAGCAACTGAACTGTAGTCTAGGGTTTTGTGTCATGGATCAAAGTGTGCTGATTGTGGGTGGTGTTCCTCAATGTTCCACCACTGAGTCGGCCCCACCCTCTTACGTATCTCAGTTTCTTTCTTGGGTGTCTAGTACCTCTCAGAGGGCTCAAAATGCCAAGTGATGAGGTCTCATATGCCTTTCCTTGAAGAGCCTTCTTTTAGTTGTTTGGGGGTTCCCTATAAGGCCACGCAACCCTAAGGGAATCACCCTAAGGCAACTCACACTCAGCACCACGGGCACCCAGAAGTACATAATGGCTGGGAGAAGTAAAATGCCTTTTCTTCCTCAGAGCCAAGGCCACAGTCCTGTTTCCTCTTTCACAAATGCATAGAAAAGCCAATTAAGATTACTTTTAGGATAAAAATAAAATGGAGAAGACACTTTAGAATGTGCCTCCAAACTAAATTAGGATCCTAAATAATAATTCCTTGGAAAAGAAGCAGCTCTGAGTAAACCAAGACCATCAACCAAAAAACAGGAGGACCAGAGCTCAGGAGGACTTACCAGTTCCACCATAGGAGAAGCTCAGTGTCAGGGGTGACAAAAGGGCCGTGCCAATACCTGGTGCAGAGTTTGGGCTACTCCTTCAGGGGTCCTGAGTCTTCTTTGAGCCCCATGTTGGGTGCCAATCTTGTCAACAGAAAAGAAGCCAAAATGCAAAATAATTTAAAGAGGTTTATTCTGAGCCAAATTTGAGGACTATGACAAGGAGTCATGCCCAAGGAGCCTTCAGGAAGTGGACTTAATGTGCTTGAGTTACAGTTTGCTTTTCTACATTTCAGGGAGACAGGGGTTACAAGTAAGGTCGTAAGTCAATATGTGGAAGGCATACATTCGTTTTGGCCGAGAAATGTGGGTTATCTCAAGGTGGGGAAGGCTTTGGGGGTAGGTGGGTTTCAAGACTCTTTGACTTGTAACTAATTAAAGACATGAGCTTTTGTCTAAAGGCTTGGAATGTTAAGCCTGTAAATCAGAAACAAGCCACTGGACATATATTTGTTGTGTAAATTGAGGACCTGCAGGTTTGTCCTTAGGCCTGTTAATGGGTTACAAAGGATATCTCCAGGAAGGAAGGGAGCATGATGAGGCATGTCTGACCTCCCTCCTCCTGGCAGGCAATTTAGTTTTAGGGTATCCCCTTGTCCAAGAAGGGGTCCATTCAGTCAGCCATTGTTGGGGGGGCTGACAATTTTATTTTAGTTCACAACTGTAACACTGAAATTTTTTAATCAAAATATCATCCCCATTTCCTTGTGCTAAAAAGTCTAACCCCAGTTCATGTCAAGCAGAGGAAAACTAGTAGATGAACAAATAAAACAAGAGACAATATACCAAAGTATAAATACAAAGTGATACAGAACTCTAGAGGAGAAAGGAATGGCAAACTAACAAGAAAATAGCATCCAGCATAGCAGGAAAGAAACTTAAAAAAAAAGTGTGAAGAAGAAACTGGGGAAGAGGGAAAAGGAAAACCAAAGAACCCATCATGGACAACTGTGGGCATAAAAGATAACTTTACCCTTCTTGGGAAATGGTTTTATTCATTTTTGACTCTTTTCTCCTTGTCAGTGAGCAAGACAGACCAGAAGCATGTGGGTCATTTAGCAATGAAAAGAACAAGGTACGAGTGGTAAAATTGGTAAAGTTTTGCAGTAATCACTGAATTTTTGGCTTCAAAAGATACAGGACTTGGCCGGGCGTGGTGGCTCACGCCTGTAATCCTAGCACTCTGGGAGGCCGAGGTGGGAGGATTGCTCGAGGTCAGGAGTTCTAAACCAGCCTGAGCAAGAGCGAGACCCCGTCTCTACTATAAATAGAAAGAAATTAATTGGCCAACTAATATATATAGAAAAAAAAATTAGCCGGGCATGGTGGCACATGCCTGTCGTCCCAGCTACTTGGGAGGCTGAGGCAGTAGGATCGCTTGAGCCCAGGAGTTTGAGGTTGCTGTGAGCTAGGCTGATGCCACGGCACTCACCCTAGCCTGGGTAACAAAGCGAGACTCTGTCTCAAAAAAAAAAAAAAAAAAAAGATACAGGACTTGTGTGCCTATGGCACCAAGTGCACTTTTGTGGCTGCAGCTGTCTCCAATGTCAGTACCCAGAGAGTGATTACTAAGGGAAGCACGAAAACTGCAAATGAAACCCTTGGTTCCTAACCATGCCAATGTGAAAAAGAAAACACAAGCCACCTGTGAGCTGTGTCCAAAACAAAGCCATGGGGGACAGTGGAAAAGAAAGAAAACATAAAGTTGTCTCATACACATTTCATCTCAATTTTATCACCCTGTGTAATTGATTTCCAAGACTTCAAAATACCCTTTAACTTTAGTTATTTAACCTACTAAACAAGTCATCTCACCGTTGCCCCATTTGAAGGAAGAGTAGAGACTTTCTCGATGTGGCTAAGAGAAAGAAAAAGGAGTCACCTCAAAAGAGAAGAGTGTTCTGAAGCCTAATGATAAGAAGTGGTGACACTTTGTCACTTGTCTTAAGCCTTTCAAAGATTCATCAAACCAGAAGATAGAAATTCATGTAAGTTATGAATACAACTTTTCTCATTAAAAAACCAGAAATATTTCTTTACAAAAAAAGAACACATATAAATGACATCTTATCACTCACCCATTTAGGTCTACCTCTTGGCCGTTGTTCTCCAGTGGCTTCTGCTTTCTACAACATGAAAAAAGGAAGTCACTAGAGTTTCCTACCTGACATTATTTATGAGCATTGCACTACAGGGCATGTTTCAAATAAAAAGTGCTGGTTTGCAGCCGAGGTATGTAGATTATTTTAACAACGTCTTTCTCCTCTAAGGCTCATCTTGTTCTAAATTTTTTTAGCAGATTCTTCTTCTCTATTTTTTTTCACTGCACGATGTAAAGAGCTATCTATGCAACCCCTAGCCCTAAAAGATGCCCCTGGACAGATCTCATCTGAAATGCATGAAAATGCTTTTTAAAAAGCTATTTTGCCCTTATTTCTGTCCATAATAAAAAAATTATCACCACATTCCATAATTACATCAATTAGTATTTTAGGAAACTAATGTTTTTCAAATGATCAAGATTTTCTTTTCATTTCACAACTCAAGGTAAAAAAAATTAAAGTTGATATATTTCTTTTCACTTTACAAAGCACTCGTAACCTATATTGGCGGGCCAAAAGCAAGTCTAAATGTAGAAAGGAATGCATAACCATTCTAGTAATGATTCAAAATAAAAATATTTTGACACTTTTACTTGGTCAATTTCCTGATTCTTGCCAAAAATAATCACCTGTCAATCAGTTCACCTAAGGCAGAGGGAAAAAAAGCTGGCAGAAATCATCAGTGCTCTTTCAAGAGATGGAAACTATGAGTGTCTAAAAATATACATTATTCATTATAATTCCATACTCAACACAGACCTAACATGAATATATTTCCAGTTATCTTGAGAATTTGTTTCATTGCTTAACCTCACAGATTTTTCTGGTAGCACAGTTATTGTTTCCTTTTGAATCAAAGTTTAACGTTATCTATCAAGTATTAATAATTAGCTTTTTCTGTTTTGTCAACCTTACTCCAATCCCTCAACACAATAAAAACACACGAATACGCCCACACACACACCATATATACCTTCTAGGAAAACATGTGTTATACTTTTCAGGATAAAGAAAACCTAGTACATATTGTTCTGTGTATGAGAATCTTCCCAAGGCTACCTCAACACAGAACTGTAGGTAACCTGAGCCAGCAAGACTTGCTTTGCCTTTTACTTTTGTCATCTGGGTTACCAGTCAGTGGGCACTTGGCACAGGGACACTAAAATGACATGTTTTAACTGTCTTCACTGCCAAATGAAACTTTCCTCTTTCTCTCTTCCATCTGCTTAGTAAAAAATAGATGGCTATAGATGATAGTTGATAGACAGGTAGATAATAGGTATAATAAGATGTAAGATTTCCCACCAAATAATATCTCCCTGATCTGGCATTACTATGTAACAGGTCCCATGAATTAACCCAAACTCTATAAGGATGTAATATTAGCTCACATTTATTGAGCATTAAAAATAGCCCTGGCACTGGGCTAAGTCAGTCTTGTGTTACTTTAACCCTTACAGCAGCCTTATCAAGTGGTATAGTTATTTCTCTTGCGTTGCAGATGCACATCTAAGTTTTACATAGGTTCCGTATATAACTCACTCAAAGTCACACAGCAGACAGGTAAGTGTTAGACCTGGGATTTGCACCCAGCTCTGGGGGACTCTAATGACTGTGGCTCCTACGCTCTTAACAATGTTACCACCCCTTAGTACACAAGCATTTGCTACCATAGAAAATATTTTAGGAAACTAAAATCATCACTGATTCAGCTAAGCTTCCAAACAAAAGGAAACCTATTGTAGCCTTCGGGAGCTCTATCCAAACATCGGACTTGGGCACTATGAACTGTTGCTTATTACTGTTGAATGGCTCCAAAAAGAAATGCTTTATTGTCAGGGGTTAGTGACATTGTCTTACTCCAGTCACATGAGCATGAATTAAGTGAAAGCTAGGAGTGCCCAGTGAGCCACATCGGCTTTCAGAGTGTTGCTGCAAGGAGAGGAGGAGGGTCCCGAGAGGATCACAGACTCTGCTCAGGAAAGCTCAGGCTCAAATTCCTGCTCTGCCATCTTAGCTTGATGACTTTCCTCACTCTGGTTTCATCTGTAAAATAACAGCACCGGGAGGAGTCATCCAGGTACTCAGAAGTGCCTGCCATAGATATTCCCTCACTCCTGACAAGATGAAACCCTTCAAGGGAAAGTGTTTCTTCAAGTTAGCACCAGCTCACAGAGGTTCTGAAAATGCCAATAATCCATTCCATCCATCACTTTTAGACTGAAGCTTTTAAGAAACCCTTTGGATGGTGCGTAGTGAGTTCTATGAGTACAAAATTCTCTAGTATGGAAGCAGCATCTGATTTAATCTGTGGGGGCAATTGCAAGATTGCACAGTTTACCCAGTAGTAAATTACACAAACATGGAAGAAATCCTTTGTAATGGGAAGGAGGTGGTAGGTGGGGCTGAGGGGAGGAAGCTTTTGACCTGCAAGGCTAATGGTGCTACACCAGGATTTTTCTGTACAGTTGTTACGATTCAGGGGCCATGATATGATCTCGGTGTATCTAAAATCTACTGAAGAAAGGGCTTTTTTTCCCTAAAAGGATGTCACTACATTTCAAAGTCAGACAAAGCAAATCTCTCAAAGAGAGAGAAAGCCCTGCGAATGAGATAACTTTTAAATGAGCATCTCACTTACAGTAAGCCTATTGAGAAATAAGATTCACATCATTAAGTAAAGAGCAAAATATCATGATTATCTTTTGGACTTGTTAAAAGCAAATTTGCTCCTTGGTTGTTCAGGCCACTGTTACATGTAAACTGAAATTCTCTTCTGAGATTACACATGGAAGAAACATATTAGCTGTGCTGTGTAGGGTCGATCTGGGAGGTTTTCAGTGTTCTTTAAAACATTATTTAGTCATTCTAATCAAACTCCACAAAGGCTGCAAAACAGGTTAGGAGTTTAGTTTGTAAACCAGCAAAGATGCAGGATTTGTACATATTGGAAAACACGTTTAATACTCTTCAGGTTATTATTTTTCAAAGAAGACAAAAAAACTTCCAGGGTGCTTGTTTTGTTTTTACTATATCAACAAATGCAATACTGTAAATACATTCGGTTTTCCTTTGCCAGAATAGAATTTGGTTCTATACCACAAACCCTTGTATAGTGGAGATGTAACTAGTTCTAAGTGTTCATGGCTTATATAGGTAGAGAAAAGGGAGTGACAGTAGAAATTCTGCATTTGTAAGATCTGAAATTTCAGAATAATACCAGCACTATAATGCTAATGTTCACAACAATCATATCATATTTTGTTAAAAGTACTACTTCTTCCTTGATTATCCTCATTCATATTTTTATTTCCTTTTTTTTAAGTTTAGATTCATAACTCTAAACTTAATTTTATAATATGTTTAGAAGCAAGTTCATGAGGGTTAGGAGGAAGGTTAAATGGGAAATGTAATATCTCTTCCTCTAAGAAGTTCTGATACTCCAGGCTCTTAAATGTACTCCACATTAGAAAAATTAAGAAAGAAAATTCATCTACCAAATATATTTCTTGAGCTTGATGATAGTGCTTAGTGCATGATATACAAGAGGTGTTCACTTCATACTTCTGAAAGGGACAGAGAAAAGGATGAAGGAAAGGAGGGAGGGAGGGAGAAAGAGAGGAAGGAAGAAAGGAAGGAAGGAAGGAAGGAAGGAAGGAAGGAAGGAAGGAAGGAAGGAAGGAAGGAATTTATATGTGTGTCTTATTTCCTTCTTACCATCGGTATGCTGCAACTTAGTAAAACTTCAGAAATCATGTCATCTAGCCCTCTCATTGAACAAATAAGGGAACTTCTGGATGTGATATAGTCCCCAAAGGCATAGCCCTATGGTTTATTTGGGGGCCAAAAGTCTGTGGGTATCAGTTGCAGAAGGCACATATTTGTAATCCCTTCATAACCTTTGGAGGGCCACTTTTAAGGTTTCTCAAAACCTAACTTCCAACGTGTATTTCAGATCACTGAACATAACAGAAATCTAACTTGTATCAAATATTTTATAAAATATTGAACAGCACATAATGGTGGAAAGGATATAAGCTTTGGAATTAAAGTTAAATTCAAACCCAGGTGCCACCATTTACTAGAGCTGAACATCCCACAAGTCATACTTTATATCTTTGAATCACAGTTTTCTAATTTATAGAATGAAGACCACAGTGCCTATGTCAGAGGATTATAGGAGCTAATATATATATATATATATATATATATATATATATATATATACATATATGTTAAATGCCTGACAAAACTATGGCATTTGGTAGGGAGTCCAATGTAATTTCTTCTTTCTCCCTTTATTTTAAAATGCTACCCTTAAAAAGTATACCTACCACTTCTGTAAGTTTCCACAGTGATTTTCCAATCATTATCAAGTAGGGCAGCTATTACTTGCCTGTTTCACAAACCAGATATTAAGCATCCTGCCCATGTTCATAGGTAGTAGAACTCAGACCCAATCTGATTTCAAGGCAGTAAAGGGTCTGTTCTTCAGGGAGCTATTCCCATATAGAATAAAATTGCCACAGGAACATTTAAAATACAAAAGATAACCTCCTAGGGTGAAAATCAAATTAGTTAGAAGTAAAGTATTTCCAAATTTTCCTATAAACACAAGGATAAGAACAGAGGTCGGGAACTAAGAGAATATTTCAATTCTGACTTCAGGGACAAATTTAGATGGCTATTAATTTTTTGCTATTATAACTGTTCTCACTATATTGTATATGTACTGTGATGAATGATGGATAAAGGCAGAACTCTCCTACTCCAAATCAGTCATGCATCTGTACAAAAAATGAGCTAGAAAAATATTTGGATGCCAGGGTCCCTGTTTTGTTTTCACGTATTTTGATTTTTTTAAATACTTAGACCTGCTGAACCTAAGAATCTATAGAGCCCAATATCCAAAGTCTAGAAAGTCACATTTTATTTGTTTCAGTTGCTCTTTTAAAAATATATAAACAGTATAAATCAATGTGCACTGGCATCAAAATCAACTAAACTAATCAATCAGACTAAGCCTTGAGAAAATTCTCATTTTGCCTTTTTGACAATCCCAATCTGATGTTTCCCAATTTTAAGTACAACACTTTTAGTGTTAAAAAAATGTTATAATTTGCTATCACAATAAATTTTTCGATAGGAAATATAAGACAATCCCATCATCCATTGTAGTTTTCTCTTATTTTACTCAAGGAAATCTTTACTTTCAACATCTATGTCATTATTTTGTACACATTTATACATATACAAACATTAAATTAATACCAAAGCCAAAACAACAGAAAAAGTTACCATTTTCAAACTTTAAGATTCTCCTCCTCCAAATCTTCCCTTTGCCTCTTCTGTAATCAGAAAAACTTATAGCAGTGATACAAGATTTCACAGGGATAACCTTCTGAACAAATCTGTTATTACCCTAGATGACAGGGAATGCTCACACTACTTGTCACTAAATCAAATAGAATATGGCCTTCGAAAGTGTTCAGTAGGCTGGGTGCTGTGGCTCACGCCTGCAATCCTACCACTCTGGGAGGCCAAGGCGGGAGGATTGCTCAAGGTCTGGAGTTTGAGACCAGGATTGCTCAAGGTCTGGAGTTTGAGACCAGCCTGAGCAAGAGTGAGACTCCGTTTCTACTAAAAATAGAAAGAAATTATCTACACAACTAAAAATATATAGAAAAAAAATTAGTTGGGCATGGCAGTGCATGCCTATAGTCCAAGATACTCAGGAGGCTGAGGCAGGAGGATCTCTTGAGCCCAGGAGTTTGAGGTTGCTGTGAGCTAGGCTGATACCACGGCACTCTAGCCTGGGCAACAGAGCGAGATTTGTCTCAAAAAAAAAAAAAAAAAAAGTGTTCAGTGTATAAAAACAATATAAAATAAAGCAATAGACTAAATTATAGTCAGTTCTACCCTCATCTTTTTCTCCTGGTTGGCACAGGGATTTGTAACTAGAAACTTTGGCATCTAGAACATTGCTATTCAGGTTCTACTCTGTGTCTTTTGCTCTGAAAACAGCAGAAAGTTAACTAATAAGACAAGACAGGTTTGAATGATCCTTCAGCATCCATGTGTTCTTAACAAAGAACTGAAAGGCAATAGAATAACAATCTGAAATATTCTACCTCCTTAACAAAATGATCTATTGAGACCTTGAGATAAACATGAGCCAGGAATGCAGCTCAGCCAAACTAATGAGGAGCCTGCAAGTATAGAAGAGCTTAGAAGGGTGATGGCTTCCAGAGAATTAGAACTATGGGTACCTAGACATAAAATTACTTCACGAAATAATTCAAATATATTTAAATTTCCTATATTTGGATCATTATGTGTGATGACATAAAAAAAAAAGGCATTGCTGAAGGAGTGAGAGCCAGGGATGGATTTTAGGGACAGCTCACTGGGCTGTTAAGCACAAAGAAAATCCACACTGGGGAACAAAGGGGACCCGGAGGGGGCAGAGGGGCCCTCTTCTCTCCAGGCTCCAGGCCGTGCTTCAACTCACTCAGATGCCTCTGTAGGCTGGGGGCTGTTTCTAGCCAGCTCCCACCCAGAGCTGTGAGTCCACGCCTGGCTGACCTCACACACTGCGTTATCAGGATCCAGGGAGCTCAGGGTCTTCTTGCTCTCCACTCTAAAGGCAAGGACACATTTGAAGGGGACTCTCAGGTATTTTGAAATGTGCAGGACATTCTCATTGTCTCTTGCACCCTGCTGTACAACAGATGTCAGGGCTTCTTCCTCCTGTCTGTCTGAAACTCTGTGGCCTGTGACCAACTACTCATGCCCTCCCTCTGCCACCCCCAGCCTCTCATCAAACTACCCTACTTCTATGATGTCAGCTTTGCAGATTCAACACATAAGTGACATTATGCTGCATTTGCCTTTCTGAGGTGATGGATATGTTAATTAGCTTTACGTCACAATCCACATAGTGCATATATATAAACTTCACATTGTACCACATAAGTGTCTGCAACTATGACTTTTCTATTAAAAATAATATCAGCAAAACCATAATAAATAAAATAAGATGCAGGAAGCGGGGCTGGACCACCCCACGTACTTGCTCTTTGTGCTTCAGCTGTCCACATTCTCTGGCTCCACTTTGTTCAACCATCTGCAGCACATCTTTCGGGCTGGCAGGACACAGCAGATTCTTAACATAAACTTGGCAAGTCTCCTAGTGAGTGTATTCTGGCCCTGGCCGTCTTCAGAGGGTGAGATTGAGGTCTTCCCATCTGGCTGTCCAGGCTGGAGACAGTTGGCTTTCCTGGATGTTTCCTGGGAACAGGTGTCTCCTCCTTGCTCTTACCCATGGCTGCTGGTGCTGTGGGTGGAGGTGGAGGCCACGGGGCCACGCTGGGGGGCTATGCTGACACCAGGACGCCTCTGTAGGCTGGGTAGAGGACTGGCAGGCACTGTGGGTTTCCTGGTCTCCTCTGGTGTCTCTTGCCCCTTGATCAAAATGTCCCTCATAATTTCAGGAAGGGTTGGCTTCTCCTGGGGGTCAATGGTCAGGAACTCCTTCAAAAATGTTTTCAATTCTTCAGAAAAGAAAGCAGGTGTCTCATACCTTCCATGGGTGGTGTTACTTTTCAGTTTCTCCCAGTTGTCACCATGAAATGGAAGACACCCAGCTGTCATGGTGTGGAGGACAACACCCAGGTTCCGCACATCCACCTCCAGTCACATGTATTCTTCACCAAGGAATATTTCTGGGGCACAAAAAGAAGGAGTTCCATAGAAGGTGCCCAGCTTCTTCCCCTCATTAAATGTCACGGCAAGTCTGAAATCTGCTAGCTTGATGTTCTCATTCTCATCAAGTAGAACGTTGGGGGCTTCAGGTCCCGGTGGGCGACGTGGTTCTCACAGCAGTACTGCTCGGCAGCCAGGATCTGGTGGCATTTGGCCCGGGCCTCCTCTCCATTCAGGCAGCGGTGTCTCACTATGTGCCAGAAAAGGTCCCTGCCACTGGTGTACTCTGTTACTAAACAGAGGGGTATCTTCATTCCTGATGACATCCAGAAGCTTAAGGATATTTGGATAATTCAGGGACCTCATGGTTTTGACCTCCATATTGACACTTTCCAGGCTGGGGAGGATCTTCTTGGACATAGTTTTCTTTTCTTTTCTTTTCTTTTTTGAGACAGAGTCTCACTTTATTGCCCAGGCTAGAGTGAGTGCCGTGGCGTCAGCCTAGCTCACAGCAACCTCAAACTCCTGGGCTCAAGAAATCCTACTGCTTCAGCCTCCTGAGTAGCTGGGACTACAGGCATGTGCCACCATGCCCGGCTAATTTTTTCTATATATATTAGTTGGCCAATTAATTTCTTTCTATTTATAGTAGAGACAGGGTCTCGTTCTTGTTCAGGCTGGTTTCGAACTCCTGACCTTGAGCAATCTGCCTGCCTTGGTCTCCCAGAGTGCTAAGATTACAGGTGTGAGCCACCGTGCCCGGCCTGCTTGGACATAGTTTTCCTGGTCACCTGGGTCCCAGTAGGAGGGTGCTGGGCCAGCATCTCCTTGCTGAAGCTGCCTGAGCCAGTTGTCTTGAGGAGTTTATAACTGTTAAAGTCCTCAGTGGATGAACTGGGGCCCAGGCCTGCTCCATGGTCACCTCTAATGACACTAACTCTATACTAATGATGCTAACTAGCTAATGATCACTGCCACCTATACTAACTAGGCTAAGACTACTAACAGTACTAACTATACTAACTACTCTGACAATACTAACAATACTAACTATATGAACTACACTAAAAATACTAATAAATAATGCTAAACAGGATAACAATACTAATTACACTAAATACTACAAAAATACAATACTAAGTATACTATCCTAACACTAATAAAAAATAATATTAACTACTCTATGCTAAGACTACTAACAAACAAAACTAACTATAGTATGGTAACAAAACCAACAAACAAAACAAACTATAGTGTGGTAACAAAACTAACAAACTACTAACTATCTTACACTAACACAATTAGCAAACCATGTTAACTATGCTAACTATGCTAACAATGCTAATTAACAAGGAAACAGCAGTCTCACTGTGGTCAAACTCCACAGGTCACCAAAAAGCAGCTTCCTGGGCAATAAGGACTGAAATCCTAGGCCCAGCCAGGGGCTTACACAGGTGTTGGTAAGTTGGTCACAATGGCTCTTTATGAGGTCAGGGCAGGAAATGGGCCAATCAGGGCTGAGTAGAACCCACTGTGGCTTTTTCCTTTTTTGGTCACAAGCACATTTCCTCTTTAAAGAAAACAAGTGTTTTTCATTCACATGGTTAGAGAGATTGAGATATATATAGTTTATTAGAAATTTAAACCTGTGCAATGCTTCGGGGACCTTTCCATTTATAGTTTGAAAATCTGTAATAACTTTAGGCTTTCAAAGACCTCATAATGTCTATACTTGAAGTACTCGATTTCTTTTTCTTTAAATTCTGATTGGTGTCAAGGTGATGCTACGACATAGCTGACATGATCCTCCTCTAAGTGACATTCCTGGTGCAGGGAGAAGCGTGTCCGGGCCGGCTCTGCACCTCAGGCCCCAGCCAGCCTGGCCCGGAATGAGGGAGAAGAAGTGGCAGACACCACAACCCAGCGCTGGGCTGCGGGGGGAGCCAGGGCTGACTCGGGATGGCTGCGACCCAGGTGCAGCGGGAGGNCCCGGAATGAGGGAGAAGAAGTGGCAGACACCACAACCCAGCGCTGGGCTGCGGGGGGAGCCAGGGCTGACTCGGGATGGCTGCGACCCAGGTGCAGCGGGAGGTTCCATGAAGACACGGACTGGAACTGTTCTGGTTCCTGTCCTGGCCTCCTTGCCCTGAGTCAGGTGAGCACTGCTGAGCAGGGCCTGGGGCGCGGCACACCTGGAACCTGGGTGCCAGATTGGAGTCCCTTCCAATGCCACACTAGCGCGCTGGCGTCCTTGCTGGCCCTCGGTTTCTCTTGGTCCAGAGGGACAACACCATAGCCCTCCTGGGGCAGATTTAGGGATGAAATAGGGCAGCGGGACCACCAACTGAGGGCCCACTGTGTGCCAGGCCCTGAGCTGGGGCCCAGCGCTGAGTGTGCCCACAGGACGCATCTCCCGGACACTGACCACAGCCCACGGTGCGGCCCCAGCTCCACCGCGCTGGTCTCCCGGCCGTGCAGCAGTTTCGCTCCGGCCCACGGAACGGCCCTTGACTGTTTACTAAGGACACTTTGGCCACCTCTCACTTGCTCCGCGCAGGCCGGGCCAGGCCCCATCCTCCCCATTTCACGACAGGAGGCTCGGAGAGAGCAGCCTCCACCCCCGCAGGCAGAACAGCAGGAACAGCAGAGGAGGACTCTGACCAGGGGTTTCACTCTGAACTCTGCATCCTTTCTGATGGCCGTAGGTGGTGCTGAGAACAGCCATGACCCCGCTCAGAAAGGCCAACCCCTCCTGGTGGCCACTTGGAGCCACAGAGCCCAGGGCCCTGGTGTCCATTCCTGGGCTGGGCTCTCAACAACCTCTGCTCCTCGGGACAGGTGGCCGCTGTGAGCTGAACGCGCAGCAGACCCGAGATGTCCATGAGGAAAAGACTGTCTGCGAGGCACTTTCAAATCCTGGCAAACTTACCCAGAGCAGCATCGAAGCCTGGCTCCTCGGTGAAAACATCACGTGCCAGGTATTCGGCAATGGCTTGCTGGAACTGCCGCAGCCAGCCAAGGAGGGACTCTGGGTACAAGGCCTGGATGACTCCCATCTGGGCTGGGGAGCACTCACCTAGAGAGGGGGAGGGAGTGAAAGGGTGGGGCCTGGCCTACTGGCCACCATGCCCAGGTCCATGAGACCCAAAACCCCAGAAACGAGAGCAGTCCAAGAAAGCCACCCGCACCCACATGCCTTCTACGCAGGGCCCCAGGGCTGCCTGGAGCTTAGAGATGGAGCCTCAGTCCCAGTTTCACAGAGCAGGGGCAGCAGCTGGTACCCTGCATGGAGCCTAGTCCCACACACACTCTCTGGGGCTCAGGCCCTGCTCTCCTGCCTTCTGCCCCATCAGAGTGCAGCAGGTACATTACCCACCTGTCATTTACCATCCTGCAGTAGAAGGCTCAGGAGTCTCAGCCCAGCAATGTCACAGGCTCGCTGTGTGACCTTGAGCAGGTCACTTCACTCCTCTGAGCCTCAGACTCTGAGTCCTCAGCCTGGGGCGACAGGGGAGCAGCATGGCCTGGGGAATGAACATCAGCCTTAGAGACCGACTCACCTGCTCCATCAAACACCACTCGTGGGGCTTAGGCTGTGTGGCCTTACCGCCTCAGTCCTCAGTTTCCCCATAAGCAAAAGAGGGGATATAATAACACCCCAGGCTGGGAGGATCCACTGAGCTAGCGCACATATCATGTGCCCAGCACTTGGCAGGTCCTATCCGGGTGCCCTTCAAGGACCTCCAGCTCTGCCTCTAACCCAGCCTTGCACACGTGCCCACTGGAGGAGGATGTTTCATGCAGCTGGCAGGGTCTGCACCTCCCGGGGCTGCCCAGGGAAGGAGAACCCAATCTCCTAGCCCCACCCTACCCCCCCCTCAGAGCACCGGCTGCCAGGCCACCGCTCCTTTCCTGGGATACTTGTGTGCAGCGCTCTGGAGGAGGCGACTAATGAGCCTCTGGGTGGCTTAACCCCAGCAACTACTCTAGATTTTTCCAGTTTACACAGACAAAGCCAGGCCCCTGGAAACTGCAGGCCGACACACATGTCACAGCCTCCAG